>WWET01000167.1:174116-186980 GCA_011038615.1 Limnodynastes dumerilii | reverse complement strand
AATGTTTGCATGTAGTGAAAATACTGAAAAACTTTATTTTTAAACTGTAGTTTAGAGAAAAGCCACAAAACATCTCTCAATGAATTATGTTTTCATATTTGAATTCTGCCCCCCTGCAATACAGCATAGTTTTGTCGAGGTGCAGATCTGCTTCTCTTTATCAGCCCCTTACTGTGCATTTCTGTGCTATAACTTGCTTTTAGGCAAACCTTTAATTCATATTTAAATCAGCCCCTTCCATGTTCATTTTAAGCTTCCGATTAAATGATTTCTTCCCTGGTCACTTGTACCGCCACTGCTGGCAGAACATGATATCATGCTAGGTTTACAGTCTGAACTTGGCATACCTGCGAGAGAGGCTCATCGTCGGAGCTGGGAAAGTCATACTGATTCAGATCTTTAGTATTAGACACTGGAAGTGCAGCAGGGCTTGTCTGTTGAGCAGCAGGAGAGGAGGGTAAGACTTTGGGCTTCTTCTCATATTTTCGTTTCGGTCGTGAGACTTCGGATTTCTCTTGCTGCAATACATTTGGAAAGGGAACATTTCTCATTTAGTTAAACATGTTCTTACCTACAAATACATTTCTAAACACAGACATATTAACTTACAAAAATGTCCAGATCAACAGAAGTGATGCAATAGCCATGACCGCAATAACTGAATTGTTTTGAGTGTAAATTAGAAACTTTCTACAGTAATGTATTGCACACTACCAACATCAGCAATCCATCTTACCTTGTTAATCTTAATCTCTATTGTATCCTGATGCTTAAACGGACTAGAAATAGGGACGATGGGGATGGCATAGGTGGGCTTCAAAGGCTGACGCTGTGCCATTACCTCTGACACTATCTCTCCATTATAGTCACCTAGGTTATACCTGGAATCAAGTAATAAAAGTAATAAATTGCATTGATATGAAAGCAATGTATTATTATTGTTATTTACATAATATTACAGGACATTAATCTTATATACTGCTCTCAAATGCCACTCGATCATATATGCATCACCTTCTCACAAGGGGAGGGGGGAGAGAGAATATGTATGTATTCATTCGAGCACTTAGGACTAAGAACAGCACAATACAAGTGTTTGCAAGCTGTTCCTTCCATCTACAAAAGGGACACATTCAATCAGCAGCTGACAGCATTGGCATCCTCAATCTCTCTGGAATTCTCTCTAACGTCAACTTATGAAAACAAACAGATCTCCACAACTGCACTAAAACTAATCTATTTCTAGTCTAGAGCTGTGTGCAAATAAGGTGTTGTGAAAAGCTTAGTGTTTGTCTGCAAAAAGTTTTATTAAGTTAAATACAGCCTCACCAATACATGAAACACAATGTTTAAGAACAGAACTTTACGCAATATATCATTATTGAAACCAGTTAGTTTAATCCAAGTGGTAAAACTGAGCAGCAAGATCCTATATAGAATGTGTGTGTGAGATACAGTAAGCATAATGTAGGAGTTTTCTTGATCTATTTAACACTCGCAAGAAAGTGATACTTCTAGGAAGACGCATTCTGACTATAGACATTTACATAGCCTACTAACACATACATCTTCTATTCTCATACAGATGCATTAATAGAAGAACACATTCTCAAAAAGTAGAAGATAGAGAATTTGTTAGAGATTTTGGTAACATAAGTGGTGGTTAGTCCAATACAGATATTTATTTTGTACCTCTTTTCCATAATTTCCAGTGTAAGATGCAATAATTCTCTCTTGCTTTTTTCTCGCCTCTTGATCATTTCTAGTATCGTTACAGCTCGGCTAAGGTCCCGGCGTAACTTCAACATTTTTTCATAAGAAGCTTCATCGTTCTTTCGGTTCTGTTTGTATTAAGGTTAAAAGAAAAATGACTTGGAAGATCTTGGCTCTTTTATACAATTCAAGTATTTCAGTTTATTTATTTGGGGATTGACTGATATTAAGGTTTGAATGTTTTTATGTTGTAGTTTGCCTACAACCCATTACTTCCCTATAAATACTGAAAGGCCAGAATCTATCTAATTGCTACAGTGATGGAAGATAATGTATAGGTACACTGCAAGTATATCAAAGTGACAGAGGGAATGTAAATACATTAGATATCCCACATCTATTCTAAATGAACCCACTGCTTATAACAGAGAATCCAACTAAAACTGCTCACCCTTACCTACATCGCCCTATCACCACCTACATATCAAAGGTTATGGAATTTCCTACCATTAGACTCTCCTTACAGCATTTAACCCTCAACATGCTCTTATGAACCAAAAAAAAAACTACATTTTATTAGTGCTTACATTAGCTATGCGTTAGTAAATTGATGATAAATCAATTCACTACACACAAGCATAATCAGGAGCAGGGCCTATCTCTCCTCTTTAGCTTGTTTAATGTAGACCCTTACAACACAGGGCTCTCAAACACTGCTCTAAAAGCAGACTTGTTCTAAAGTAAAATATACAATATCTCTATTGTACGCATGTCATTTTAGAAGAGTGAAAGGATTACTTTGGTTGTAAAGATGAAGGACACAGAAGTAGTATTTTTCACCTATTTAGCAAAGTTTAATATTAAGAAACGCCTCAAGGGTTATCTACTCCGTTCCATGCTTGCAATTCAGAGCACAAACCAACAATGGAGACATCCAAGCATCTTTTTTGCACAACTAAAGCCATTTGCCAAAAGTGGTAACCTCACCTTACGTGTTTGCATCTTTTCAGTGCGCCTTCGGAAAGCTACGTATGGATCACAAGTGCTAGAGCCATCCCGCTTCTCCTGTTTCACTGCTGGTATAAGGGTGGAGCCACGGGAGTTTTTCCTTTTCTTAATCCAATATTCATAAACCTCCGTAATCAAATCATCATCTTCCTTCAGCAACAGTTTGGCCTCTTGAAGATTAACTGCCTGGAAGGAACAGCAAAATAACATTGTAGTTCACAGAAACTCATTTTAAAAGGAAAAACATCAACACACATCAACAAACGCAAACTTACGTGCTGGCCACTGCCTTTCTCAAGACGGTCAATCATTTCTTCAAACTGGAGAGGGGAAATCTCCATCTTCTTTTTAAGCTTGTTCACAAAGACCTCATCCTCAGAATCCATGTCATAATCTGGCTGCTCCGCATCCAAACTAAAAGCTAAAATGACAAAATTAACAGTCAATCACCATAAATAAGAACACGTAGACAAATAAACTTATGGATCATGGCCAGTTACATAGTTTTCATCTTACGTGCATTGTTTTAAGAATTGAGCTACTACACACAGAAATGGTACGTAGATATAAATATGCTACACATGCGTAGTGGCTCAATTCTTAAAACAACGTACGTAAGAAGAAAACTACGTAACTGTGAATCCAGACCGAGACAAGTGAGCAGTAACTAAATCCCAATTAAACTAGACAGGCAATTAAAATGGACCAACTAAATCCAAAATATACATAGTGCACTTATAGCTATTCTCATCTAGCCAAATAGCCAGAAAGAAAAATTCTTCTTACAATATATACAAGCGTACATTACATTTGTTTAACTCATAAAACAATATCAAACTTCAGAATAACAATTGAATACATTTTTCAGCAAACCCTAGTCCTCATAGGTAAAATAAATGATTTTATGTTATTCATATAATAAAACTGTTCAAATCAATAAATAATAAAAAAAAAATAAATCACTTTCAACTAGATTACAAGTGTGACTTACGCTGTATGTGAATGAGCTGCTTTGGCATCTTAAATTCCCCTGGGTACACAGATTCATAATAAGCGATATTACTTTCTGCCTCTGGGACAGGAATAACCATGTTATCCCGCTTCTCTCCATATACTTGCAATGCTGACATAGCTCGCTGGAGATGATGTTCCTAGAAACAGTACACATAATATTGCTATTAATATTTCATATCAGACTCACATTTTAGAAAACAATTTCAAAGACATTCGTGCAAAATGGAGAAACACAAGCTGAATAAAAAAAAACACAACTATTTCCTACAAGTCAGAATCCAATAAAAAGAGCATTCCTAGATGTCCAGCTGTGGAAAAGAAGACCTTCTGCTGGTGTAAACGTTACAGTACCCATGGTATTAAAGGTCATTGACAGACAGGCACTATACAAGATAACAGCACACAAGATTATGGCAATGTGTCTGGTTATGTGGCTCTTAGCTTTCACCATAATGCCTATTTAGGTCTCTTTTTAACAGCTTTGGTTCACATAAAAGGATTTTATTACGATTAAGGCAGCAAAGGTCAAAGGGATACTTCTCACCACCTTTATGTACTGTATTAGAAAAGAACCAAATACTTTGGGAAAAATCTCTCTGCATTAATTAGATCCGTCCTATAAAACCTGCAGGATTGATCTTTTATATTCCACAATTCCAATATTAAACACAGACACTGTTTTGTTAGGTAATGCTACTTTACAACAAATGGGTGTAATAAAAACAAAAGGTTAAAAAAAAAAAGTTGCTAAAAAAAAAATTTGAATATATTTTTCAACTATAATTTATTCGTTTGTAAATGTGTTACTGCAATATTATTAGCTTTGTTTTGCATAAGACAGTGGGGAATATAAGTTTATGTTTCATGTTGAATGAAAATGTGAAGTCACAAGTATAGTGGTAGCCAAAAATAAAAAGATGTCCCATAGGGATGCCTTAAGTTTCACACACTCAGCGGCTACTGCAACAGATGTGATTAAGTTCTCTAAGGGCTGATCCAGTCTTCATATGAAATTGATTGAATATCCCCTAGTGTCATAAGCACAGAGCTGCTCATTTTCATTGAACTGAATGAAAACATTGCTACATTCTATATTTAAAATATATAGCTAAAGAATAACAAAATCTCTTAACCGAATATAAAAACAAAAAAACAAAAACAATATACTAGAAAGTCAGTGTCATACGGAAAGAAAGAAATTCCTTTCTAAAAAAACAAAACAAAAAAAAAAAACCGATGGGCAGTACACAAGAGGAAAAACCATTTAATGAAAAAAGTTAGAGGCTTCCACATAGCAGGCAGAGTAACCTTGCTCATCATACAAAGAATGTAATCATACATCATTTCAGTGTCCCAGGAACTACAAATACTACACGTAAAATGAAGATCATACCAGCCATTCTAGCAGTGTTAACTACATTACTGTGTATGATGCCTAAGGCAAGCAAGCAAATGCAGTTTTATTGGTGGATTAAGTCATAAATGCTTAAGGGTGTAGAGACCTTATTTACTTTCTTGTACAAGCTCTGCAAGAAAATTAATTGTTCGGAACATAATACACAGTCTGAGGCTTAAAGGTGAGAGTATCACAAGTGCAATGTTTACTGTAGTAACAATAAAATAAAGATTTCCAGAAAAGACTTAGTGATACACACACAGAAAATTCTAAGCAAAAATAATGTCATTTAATTTCCAATTGAATCCACTCTATACTGCTCCACCTCAAACACATATATCAAGTCAGAAAAGTTTGTTTTAAATGTGGTTAGTGGAGTGTTGTGTGTGGGTGTATTTTACGTTTTAAAAAAACATGCTAAAGAAACAGTAAAGAGTTACTCATAAATGCAGGTAAGCTTGACAACTTCTAGACTCAGTACATTCCATGCTTTCATAGCCGTGTGTTATAAAATATGAATAAAACTAAACTATTAACAAAAACTCAAACTGAAAAGTGGAGATGTTGCCCATAGCAACCATTCATATTGCAGCTTTCACTTTTCTATTAAATACTAGAGAATGTCGGCTAGAATTTGATTGGTTGCTACACCTCCACTTTTCCCGCAGTTTAGTAAATCTAGCTTTAAAAACAGAAATCAGTAGTTTATTTATAAATTTTACTTTTCTACCAAATTCAGGCAAGCAGACACCGGACAGCACTGCAAGTAACGCTGGCCATACACTTGTACGATTATTGGTTCCAGCAGGGGGTGAGCCGATAAAAGGGACGATATCCTGCTAGGGAAACGTCCCATTATCGGCACCATACACCTCCTCTGCTGGGACCAATAATCCTAGCAGAAGAGGGGAGGGGAGCAGCGGTCTATGTTGCTGCTGCTTTATATCTATGTACAAAGCTGCTTTGAAGGTATACTTTAAAGCTGTCAGAGCAGCATAGCACAGATATTGAATGCAGAAATACAAATAAGAATCAGCCGAAGCCACGCTTCACAGCGCGTTTTCAGCTGATCCCTGTCTGTACTACTGCAATATCCGCTGCTGTGTATCTATGTACTATGCTGCTCTGACAGCGGTAAAGTATACGTGCAAAGCTGTCAGAGCAGCTTTGTACATAGATATAAAGCAGCAGCTTTGAATAGGGAGCCATTCAGCTTGCTTAAAATATCAGGAGCTTTCTCCAGATTTAAATCAATCATGTCAGAAGATCAAATAATCGCACAGAGTGTTTCTGGTGCGTTTATTTGGCGTTTCAAAAAATTGATCCGTACCATACGCTAGAGCGATTATTTGCCCAATCACCTGATAACTGGCGATCGGGCCGATAATTGCTCTAGTGTATGGCCAGCTTAATAAGTAAATGAGAAAAACACCCCTTTACTCATATAAATATCGTGTAACTCCCAGTTACACAGACGCAGTGCTGTCAGATGTGAACACAGATGGATGGGTAAACCTGCATCCGTCTTTCCGTGCTCGCTCCCGCTGCAAGCATGCGTAGTGCTCATTTTTGCTGTGCTTCTGTCTGAAAACGAGACGAAAGCACAGCTCTGAACCCGGGCCTAGGAGAGCATGGATCCTAGATGCAGGTGTAGTACACGAATATACACGAAAAGAATGTCAAAATTGAACATCAGTGGAATCTATTTGTTCGGCTTCTAACAAATGTATAAGAGGTGCAGTACTAGAAAGCAGATATTGTTGCATGGACCATGGGGAACATTTTGATAACAAATTACAAAGGGTCTATACCAGGGGTACATGATATGCTGGGCAACTGGGTAGGGTTATAAGTTACAGAATCCAGAAATATTTGTATATTATAAACCTTAAGTTATACCAGAGGATATATGTAATAAAAAAATTTGGGGACTAAATGGCATACGTTAAAAAAAACGCATCTACAAAAATATGGTGTGTGTGTGTATTAGGCACATTAATGTCACAAATATGTAAACAAACAAGAAACAGGAAAAAGGTGTTAATGTTCTAATAGCAGGAGCATAGCAAAGATAGAGGGAGGGATGTGGGTATTTTTTTTTTTTTTAGTAATTAAAAGGAGGGGGTAAGGAGGATAAATTGGGATTGGTCAATCATACGTTATTCAATAATGTTGTGTGGGGCATTTAAATTTTAAATATAATATTGAAAGACAGTAGAGTACCATATAGATAGGCTGCAGAACTATGTAAATTGGAATGAAATGTTAACAATAGTACTTGGAAGAGGTAATGCTGAAACAACATTTGGAGATATTAGAAATGAAATACAAAGAATAAAGCCTGCTACACACTATGTAATGTCTTTGGGTACCAACAATGCCCCAGTTGCTGAGGAAATCACAAAGGACACACAACAGGACTGACCCATCGGTGGACTGATTGTTTAGAAATGAATGACCCAATTACAGAGTCACTGTATTTTGACAGTCGATACTTTATAGGGAACTATGAATGCCAATGTAAATTTATAAATTTGGGAGGAAAAGCTTCTATAATTGTAGACCAGGAGTTCTCAATCTTGGTATTCAGGTAGCTCTAATTACAAGTGATATAATGAGTACCACATGTGGATCTTTTCACATATGTCTGTCAGTAATGATCACACCTGTGCTCCAGCAAGGACACCTGAAAAGTGTGCACTGTTTGGGGTATCTGAGGACTGTGGTTGAGACAATTCCTCTGACAATAATAAAATAGAGTATGGTCAAACATGTAGTAATTCAAACTTTAAAATACAGTGGTAAAAGGTGCAGTAACTTACAAAACAATAAAAAGGTGGTATGGTCATAAAAAAATACCTATAATATAAGTTTTTGTGTAACACATAGGGGTGTAGTATGTTAGTGCCACGTTTAAAACATGGGTAGACTGATTGGCGCTCTTCTGTAAGAGACTGGACGAGAGCAGGAGCAGAGACAAGGTAAGAAACATTTTATTAATGTTTTAGTTTATTTTAGTTGTTTTAATGATTTTGGCAATTATACATTGTGGTGTCAGCTGCATCATTGTCAAATTAGTTGTAGTTGCCATAGTGACGAGAACTGCTTACACAGATCTATACAGATCAAATGCTTGATTGTGACTGTAAAGGGCTCCCTCTGTGCTTAAGTAGTGCTGCGGGCAAAGTATTCCTGGCATGGTTTGGACACAGCAGTTACTGAAAAGTGCTAAGTAGGCTGAAATTCAACAAACAAACCAGTGGATAAAGGTCTTAAGAGATAGAGTCCTTCATTCACTGGCAATTTCATTCAAAGAGAGCAACATTGTATATCATTTCCTCAAACCCAAGCGGTTTAATTACAGGGCCTACAACAAAATGGAATTGACTTTACAAAGATTTCTTTGAACCTCTATCATGTGTCTTGTAATGGAATAGGTCAGTTGGGTCTAAGACATGACACAATGACCTACCATAGAACACCCACTTAATCAATATCCCCTTCAAAAGAAACTCCCAGATACCAGCAGTAAACTTTAGTCCCATGTCTACGTAGCTTATGGCACTTGTCCAGCTAATGCTGTAAAAATCGTTAAATAAACTTCCCTTCCCAGAATGTCAGAACACGTGCTTGATTAGGACATCTAAATGTAGTACAATACCATCAGAGATGTTTTATATCCATGTCCTGTCCGGACACAGTCAATTATGCAGAACAGCTGGTGAAAGATGAACTTCAAACCTCACATTTGATGATTATTTGAACTGCTGAACCCCAAATGACTTACTGAATCTCATGCAGAGATGTACTTACACCTTTTTCATAGGTGCAAGTGTAGACCTCAGCAATACCACGTGGAACCGTAAGGGGAGTCCATTTTAAATTGTGAAACCAGAATTAAAATGGAGGTGAAGTTTCTTATAACCATAAAGCTGTGCAGTATTTAAGTTCTATATGCAAAAGTAAAGCATTTTACCTGCATCCCCCAAAAAAATAATCAAATTAATTAGCACCCCAAAAATGGTTTACCAGAGCTGTACACTTGCACCTGTTTTGCCCTTACTCCCAAACTCTGAATCAGCCCCACAAATTAGAATACACCCCTCATCAAATGTGAGGCGGCCATTTTCTGAGCGGGTGTATGGGAGCAACACGACACTGAGCGTAAACGCATTTATTAATGCTTCCCTAGATGAGCTATTTGATTAAGTATTTTCCATTGGATAGTAATTAGTTGCCTCCAGGAACCTTGTTGATGGACAGACGCTTGTGGGCTGATTCAGTTTGGGAGTAAGGGCAAAACAGGTGAAAGTGTACAACTCGACTTAACCATTTTGCAACGTAGAGGGAGCTATACATTTGAGTTCTTTTACATGAAGGAAAAATACTTAACTTATGCACATAGAACTCATACTACATAGCTTTGTTTACTCTGTAAAATAGAGTTGATCTAAAAAAAACTTCACCTCAACTTCACCTGCTCCGGTCTACACATGCACCTAAAATGAGAGATGTAAGTAACTCAGTATCCGCTCGAGTGGAGATGATTACTACTGAAGCAATTAGTATATATTTCTAGGGATAACATTGGTGGATTTAAAGAGTGAATTAGAAATGGCTATTACTTTTAGTGCTGTAAACTTCTTTAATACCAAGAAATAGTTTAGCAAAATATAAATAAATGACTTGAACGAGGAGTAACATGGGGCTCACCAAAGTTTAATGTGGACCTAAAAAAATAAAGGGAGGCACCTCTTTCACAGTGAACTTGAAAACAGATTTATTGAAACTTGCCACAATTTTTGAGATTTCTAAACTGTACAATCAATGGGTTTAGTGTGTTTATAATAAATTTGTCTCTAAATCATTCATCACAACAGTGTGACAAGACCAAAGTAATGAAATACAGAAGAGAATAGAAATTATTTCATCTAATAATAATAATTATTCACATGCTGTTCTTACGTTCTGTGCATTTTGCAGCTTGATTTATGGCTTATGAAAGAAGTTGTGTTTTTTAGTGAGATGTAACCAAAAATCTAGGGAAAGCGCACAATAAGCGGAGCTGTGACTGATGCAGGTTCAATATCTGATCCTTTCAAGGGGCAAGCTGTAACTTGCAAGGCAGTATTTTACTCAAGCACAAATAATCCTTCACAGCAAACTCCACAGGATAGGGGTGACATCAGAAATATGGACCCTACTTGGCCAAGACTAGTATTTGTTTATTATATTGAATTAAAAAAAATTTCTTCAGACTAAAGTGTGATTAGTCTTCCAAATATATAGTAAATCATGCACTGCACTGGTCGTACAATACTTTCCTGAATAAAACTATGGGGTCTGGGTCCCCTCTCAGAACAGCCCTATTGCCCAAGGGACATGCTTTCCAAGCCAGTTCAGAACTGGTGGGATATCGAACGCTTTGCCTCAAAGAAGCAAAAGCAATCAATTTCCAGAGCACCGAACACAGTGCTCCAAAAAGTAAAAAAAAAAGGAAATCTAACCCAACCCATTCCCTACCCCTCCCTTCCATGGACCTTAATCTCCCTTTTCCAAAGCCTAACCCTAAAAGTCCCCGAAAAAATACTCATCCATTCTGCAAAAAGATAAAACGAAAATGGCTCCCTATTCACAATAGAGACAGACAAAAATTAACTTTCGGCTGTTTCTACTTCTAAAAGACACCCCTTGTGCCAGGGACTCCCACCGAAACTACGAACATCCAACGGTTCTTGGGAGTGGTTTTTTTTATTGCAGTTAAGGCGTAAACGAACATCGATCTACATTCCGCACACAAACAGAAAATACGTTGAGAAAACTAAGAGCGGAATACTGGAACACAATAAAATGGGTCATGGTGGGAAAAACGTTCAGTCACACTGATTGATGGACACAATGGTTGCATTTAATGAAAAACAGATAAAGCAACCGCAACGCAAATGAGTTAAAGCAGAGATAACATTCTTAACATGATTTGTGTCAAAATATTACTAGTTAAACCCACTGAAACCAATACACAAACTATGCCATGTTATATGAAATGCAATACCAGCCAAATGTGGCTTGGCATGGAAACAGCCGTAATATGGGGTAATCTGTAAATTTACCCATTCTAATTTTTTTAAAGTTTCCATTAGTTTTCCTTTTTTTGTTTGCACAATATATTTTTTGATTATTACCCTCACACACTGTGATAGGCATGTGTGAAATAAAATAAAAGTTGGTTTATGATTAACTGAAACCGATCATAAATTCAAGTCCGTAATTGACAAGCTGAGCACTAGGTTGCCATGACAACTATAAATTTGGACCTGGTACCCGATGTGATGCTGAAAGAACAATCAGAGGTTAAACTGTTGAGACACAAGCTCCTAGCAGAGCTAAAAAGAACCACAAGCAAATACAGTGCTATGGGACCATAGTCCACTCAACTACTGAAATAATACCAAGTGATAAAGAATAACTAAATAACTATAACCATCACTGGAAAAATAACGGTCTACAAGCATCTAGTGGTACTTCTCAGTTTTATCTGAAAGAACTTGGCAAGGAAAGGACTCCCGAGACCCTTCCCAGTGTGAGAAGGTTCTGACATCTTATTTGTATCCAAAACTTGAAGTACATCTATCTGCACCCCTATTATTACTATCGTGGCCATTATATATCAGATTTTTTAAATATCCCAATATATTACCTCTAGTCATTTTCTGTTAATTCTTTTTTTTACAGAAATATACTCTGCTGACTTTACATATTTTGGTTATTTAAATTTTTTAAAAAACACATTTAGTGTTAATATTGAATTCCCAAGGTTCTGCTTTATGTTCTACATCAAACCGTAACCGTGGTGCACATGTGCGTTTTTTATATGTATATATTTCAATAATTCGCTCATGTTTTATAATATATATATATATGCTGGCTAATACATGGAGTTTTTACTTTAGGACTTTCTAGAATGAGCTATTTTGTATACTTTTTTCCCCAAAATAGCTACTCTGATGAACATCGGCACTGCGCTGCTGGGAGCTTCTCTTTCCCCCCCATTCCAGCCTGCTGAAAACGCTTGGAGAGAAGCTCCCAGGAGCATGATGCTGATAGTCATTTTGGTGGCAGGGGTGGACAGGAGCCACAGATAACCTTCATTCATCTTTCTCTACTGGCCAGTACAGAGAAAGGAGGAAGCCAGAAGAAGAAATAGAAGTTGATGAAATTGAGACCATAGAGAGATCATTTTATTCTTCTATTCTAGTAAGATAGATAGCTGTGTGCATGTGTTTTTGTAAATGCACACAATTGTTCAAATAAAAATGTTTGTAAAAAAAACCAAAAACTGACTTCGATTATAATAATACTTCAGACGTTTGTTAATTGCCATTTTATTACAGGTTATTTTAGTGTCTTAATCAGATTATGCAAACTGTAGACATCTCTTTAGCTTGCCAGTGAGAAAAATCTTACATAAAATAATGATAATCATCTGTTCATAGCTGATTGTTATGTTAGCCATATGCCACTTAAGTCAGGAATAGTAGCAGGAGTAACTGATTTCCTTACATGTGGATATGTAAACAGATGACATTTGTGTGAATTTCTGCTACCTTTCACTTTCATTACTGCAATTATCAGGATGTCATGGTCAACAGCAGCCATGTTTATTTACATGTTCTTTTTCTCTTTACTTGTCAAACAGTTAGGTGTTATTATCAGCACTTTATCAATGAAAGAGT
>WWET01000167.1:145028-155417 GCA_011038615.1 Limnodynastes dumerilii | reverse complement strand
ATAAAAACACACATATATATATATATATATATATATATATATATATATATATATATGCAATGTGATTTATAAACAGCATAGAAATTATTTTTCATTGCTTTGTGTGTTTTAAAATTGTAATCTGAAGATCAAACTGCTTTAAGAAATGTCACAGCATTTCAACTGAAAGAACAGCCATTTTGTCTGCAGTTTTGACACAGAGCAAGCTTCACAAAGGACTTAAGTCTAACTTTGCAAAAGACATCTTAGTACTCGGTTTTAGTTACTAGAACACTGTATTGAACTCTGTTAGAATTATTAAGACATGATTACTTTATTTTGACATTTATATATCGAAAAGAGGCTTTATCACCTCCCATTTTAAAACAAAAAAACAAAAAAAAAACAAAACAAAGAGCTATTAAAATCGTTAGGTGCCTTCCTAAATGTAAATCGTAAAAATATATATAGTCTCAATGTAATATTTAAAAAATAAAAATAAGAAAAATGGTTAAACTTGAACATTCTAGAAATAGGATAACCAGGGGGGGTAGACTTGCCACGTGAAAGAGGGGGATAGAGGTTATTACAAATGTAAACTGTGCACTTAACACAAGAGAGCTACAGTAAGCATAACTTGTTGAAATTAGCTTTTGACACCAGTTTAATTTCAATAGGGGAAAACTTACTGAGGAACCAATAACTTTGCACAATAAAAGTCCTCTTTTACAATGATTCTATATGCAATAAAGATTATTTTTACGTAGATTAACTATAGATTTTTCCTATTTAATAATATTACAGCTAGAAGACAAGAACAAAAGACATTAAAACCTTTCAATACAAGTTCACTTTGGTCATACTGCAAAGCAGCCTAGAAATGAAACACAGACTCTAGTGGTTATTATTCCTGCCATTGTTTCAAATAAATGTCGATTCTATCAGCTTCAGGTTATGGATTGCAAAATCAGGAGAAAATAGCACAGTATTCCATCGTTATGGTCTATCCAGCACCTGCATTGTTACACAATGACAGAGTTATGGCACACAATGTATACAGATCAGATCAAGCCTTGCCCCACCTCTCTCCCCTTTCTCTTAGTGTAACTGACATATCAAATTGGTTAAGAGCACCACAGCGCCACCAACACAGTTCAATGTATTTAATAAGAAAGAAAAAAAAACTCCAACCGTGTGCAAAAATAAAAAATACAAAAAAAAATTAAAAAAAATACTAAATATATTTATAGGTCACAAAACAGGACATTAAATGCTAAAACACCCTGCTAATTGTTTCCACTGAATTGTATTTAGCAACGGAGGGAGTTATGTGGACAATCTATCACCCCACCAGAGCCATACGACACCCAGTGATCGCCATAGAGGGAGCTGATCTGCACAAATGAGAACAGCCACCATTTAGTACCAGCCATAACTTAGAATATAATAAACCTCTTGTGTCAGTCTCCTCCTTCTTCCCACTTTGCATTAAACAAACGATTCAGCTCATTTAACAAACTATGTACAGCAGATGTGTTTGCAGTTAATCTGTTGATACATTATTTCATTTCTCCAGACCTTTAAAACAAATCCTCCAAAATATATTTGCTAAAATAACGTTGCAGTTGTTTTGTACTGTGTTCTAAAGCTGAGCCCCAAAATGATACAGCACACATGCAAATATTATAACAGCCCCCTTACAAAGACACACAAAAATATTTACAGCCACATAAATATATATAAAGAACGTAAATAATAACAAAAACAAACACATGTAGACTCTAAAACGCATTGCCCCCATACAGATCTACATTTTACAACCTACAATTAAACCTATTTAATTGCACAAATATCCCCTTATGCTAATCTGCATTTTTTGTTAAAAAAAATAAATGTTTGCAAAATAAAGATAAAAAAATACACATTTCCAAAGAGATCCACCCACTTTCCCTAATACTTTTAGTTGAAACTTACATAAAATTGATTTCGACGATGAACTCACCTCTTGAGAAGATGACAAGCCACAGAAAGGAATGATTAAAACTATAAAAGCTGAGGACTTGGGCTCTATCAAACAATCTCCAAGCAGCAGATGGCTTTGCAAACATCTTGAGATGGAAAGGCAAAGAAGAAGTCCTACTTAGTTCCATGGTGTCTGATTATACAGAGGTTTTCTTCCTCAATCTGCAAGCTTTGTAAGAAGAAAAAAAAAACCCCAAAGAAGATTAGAAGCGGAGGCAGCCACAAGACTCTGGGGTTAACAACTTTGCAATGGCAAATAGGCGGATTGTGATTGGATGGGAGGGCAGTGTCCCTTCAGTCTGCACTATCCCCCAGCTCCCCCCTCCCTCTGCAGCCTGGAAAAAAGGCAGTGTGCCATTTTAAACTCATATCATACAAACACAAACCTGCTTTTATGTGAAAGCTAAACCATGCACCCATTGTGAAGATAAGGTCTGTGCAGCATAGATCCCAACCTATTCTGATCAAGCAGATTGATCTGCTTACAGGAAGGTTGCAATCACACCTCCATCATGTAATCAGACTTGAAATGATGTCATAGGGAATGCAAGTTATTACAATGCAATCATTTCTGATGAATTGCCCTGGAATATCTCATTTGATTTATTAAGGGTTTTTTTTAATGCACACATGGGTTATATTCACCTGCCTTACACCCGATGTGTCATACTGACACGTGCCAGTAAATACATCTAATTATTATTATAAATAAAAGATACTGATAAAAAAAAGATCAATTTTCACTTACTGGCAGGATGATACCACGCTGCCCACAAACAAAATGGCCATGACTGTGAGTTCTAAGGACTCTCCCACTGCCCCTCCCTTCTCTCCCCGGGAAGTGGTAAAGATTAACAATATATTCAACCCCCACCACATGCCAACCCCCCCCAAAAAAAAAAATAAAGTCTGCTGCCTTGTCTCATACACTGCTGGCAAGAGCCATTGTAAAGCTTAAACTTTTCAGAGACTGATCATTGTTCTGTGAATGTAATAAGCTGCCAATCATGGAGGATTTACATGAATATGCTATCCTAAAACTTCCTGCTTTGCATATTTATGAGGTCTTTCACCTATCTTGGCAGCCTTTCAAATCAAGTGGGCTGGTGAAATAAGTCTGTGTGTGTGTGTTTTCATTGCAGAGCTGACTCAGGCACTCTCTGTGCTGTTGTATACTGGGAATGTGGTTTTCTGCTGAGTGGCTGTCCTAACCTTTATATCCTAAGCATCCCAAATACTCCTGAGTCCCCAATTTGTAAAAGTATTATCATTTTGTAAATTTAGTTTTGGTAAAAAAAAATTAAAACATAAAAAGTTTCTAGCTTTGATAAAAGAAAACTAATAATAAAAAAAAAATCTAGTATGCATAGAGCATGTTCCCTGACATTTGAGGTCTAATAGGCACACAATGCGGGGTATATTATGGGTCTTGGAATGACACACACTATTATATGTAGTCTAAATTAGGGTTTTTGGAATGGAACACTATATACAGTATATAGGGCTCTGTTTAAAACATCGTTTTCATATGATACAGCCCGTTTTCGTGTGAAAACGGGCTTTATCATATGAAAACGAAGAGTTCCTTATTTATAATGCTATCGCCATGGAAACCATGACGACGATCGCATTAACCCTTCCGATCGCCAGCCTGCTCTAATGAATGCAGGCCGGTATTTACAAAGTGTCAGCGCAGATTTTAACAATCCGCGCCGACATGTTAAATAACGCCATCTGAAGATGGCGTTAGGGTAAGTATTCCAGCGGTCTCCCCATGTAAACCCCTTTTCCTCCCCCTAATAGCTGTTATTAGGGGGAGGAAGGGGGGGGCACATGTCGGGAGACCGCTGGAATACAGTTCACTAAAAAAAAAGCCCATTCAAATCTAAATAAATAAAAAAAATGTTTTAACTAATTCTAATAAAATTTTATCTAATAACCCTATTACACTTAAGAAAATACAAAAAATAAAACACAGCATCTACTGCGCCTGTGGCGAGACACAATAGCCAAACGATGTCAGCGAAAAAGACTCGATGACCTCGCCGGAGGGGTAAGTATTAATAAATACTCTCCGCGGTCCTGCTAGGCTCGCTGCGAGGTGTAGCGAGCCTGGTTGCTATCATTAGCGCTAAAAGCACTAATGATAATAAATAGAGCCCGTAGTGTGCCATTCCCAGACCCTTAATATACCCCACATATATTATAATATGTGTCATTCTCAGACCCACTATATTCTTAATAATTTTCTTTCTTAATTCTAATTTTTTAAATAATTAGGAGGCTGGAGAGCCAGTGGGAATAATGAAGGGACACAGTGACATGATGATTTTTGATATTAAGCTCATATAACAAGGTAAAATATAAAGAGATTAAAGCCCCGTCCCTTCTCTGGAAAAGCCACACCCCCTTCATGGACACACTGCCCAGGTGTACCGATTTTTAAGTAAAAAATGTTGGAGGGTATGATAACAGTTTGATAGTAAAGCTGGTCAGTATCTGTGTGCAGTAAGCAATTTAAAGATATATCTCTGCATGCAAAGAATACAATTAACTTGGCTCCCCCTGAAATCAACATGGTTTAGCCCTTGAGTAACTAAGTTCATGCACTTAACAAGGTCTGGATCCAGCCCTAAGTGGGTATAATGCATTTTCAATGATGCAGCAATATAGGCTGGATACAATAAACAAATGCACCTTATTAAAAAAAAAACTACAGTATGTAATTAGCCTCTAGTATATTATAGCATAGTGTAGAAGGCAACCCCACAGAACAGAATATAAAGTTGTAAGGACCTCAATGGGGGATTAACATGGCATAATCATATAGCATGGACATATAATATGAATACCTGCAGGAACACCATTCACACTGTGATCAAGGGTAGCACAGCTTATATCTTTTGTGGGGCACTTGATGAGGTGAGTGTCTTGAGTCCTCTTGGCAGTACTCACAGTCTCCCCTAAGTGGCCAATAAGAAGGCTGTACCTTACAAGTGATATATCCATATAAGTGTCATCAAGCCACTAATTGGGTTAACACACAGCAGTTGTGGGGATAACACACTATGGTGCTTTACATGATTTATTCTCAGCCTCTGCACCTTTTCTTAACAACAGTGACAACAAAAGGATTGCAGTCAGTGGTTATTTGATTATGGCCCTGTCTTAAAGCAGTCCCATGATACAAGGTGTCTTAATGATACTTTAGCTGGTAGTCCCGGACTTGCCTTTGGCACCAGATTACAATCTGTGCTAGTCTCAACAATAGAGCCTAGAGTGCCAGAATCAGCGTGAAGGGCTTAATAGCCTGGGCTTTACAAATTCATCTCATTGTTAGAATTTTCCCTCATCTAACGCTAAAGTTTCCCACAATTAGGAAAACCTCCTTACCCCGTCTGTAGCTTCAGGGGCGTAGGAACAAAAAATTTTAATTGGGGGGACAAACGGCCAAGGACTACTCTAGGGCCTGCGGCCCCCTTTTTGCTTGTCATTTTTGACAGTTGTGACAGTGACTGTAGATATGTTAATTTTTTGTTAGTGTTTCTGGAGTTTAATCGTTTATTTTACTATAAAAATTGTATTTATACATGATGGTATGTGCTATAAATTGAAATTGCTATCATTAAACTGAACAACATTTATTTAAAAAAAAATTTACAATAAAATTCAGAGTTACAAATGTCACAGTTCTGGAATTAATGGCTGCAATGTGGGTAGCGGATTTGCGCATCCACTGCATAAGAAGTCGGGATCCATAGAGTCAAGTCACAATGGGCCTGATCCAGACCTAGTTAAGTGCTTAAACTTAGTTACTCCTGGGCTAAACCATGTTGATTTCAGGGGGAGTCAAGTTAATTGTATTCTTTGCATGCAGGGATATATCTTTGAATTGCTTACTGCACACAGATACTGACCAGCTTTACCATCACACTGTTATTTAGACTTGGGATAGGAAACATCACCTCTCAACTCTAATACTGTTTGCAACAGATGAAATATGACTCCCCTGCAATCAACATGGTTTAGGCCAGGAGTAACTAAGTTTTCAAGCACTTAACTAGGTCTGGATCCAGCCCAATGTTAGGTTTAGCTAAAGCACAGTATCATTATTATCTTAAAATGGCAACTATTTAATTTAACTACTAGTTACATAAATACAAGTAAATCATTCAGTCATGAATGGCCGCTCTGTAACAGGCTAGGACTCCAAGGAGCAGGGTAGGAGCCAGGGAATTGATGGCCACTATACTGCCTGCATGTATGTTTCATACAGTGCAGTGTAGTGTTGGGGGAGAGGGGAGGTTTAGAGGCTTATCAGAAGAACCTTCCTGGCTGTCAGTTATCTGCATGACTGTATTCAGTGACTGACATGGTACATGCATAAAGTGACCATTTATTTTTTTCCTCAAAACGGGACATCTACTAAATTTTACGGGGGCCCATCACATAGTCAATGGGCATGGTCAAAAAGTCATGGCCGGAGGATAATTGTATTGATGAAACGTGCAAATAAATTGTGTATCATCTGTTGCACCCACAGACTGTTTCAACAGCTCAGTGTGAAAAGCGTGTTATACTATTAATTCTCATTTACAGTGACCCATATAATTACAGTGAGTATCCTACGGACATAAATACAAGGCAGAACCACTTAAGGACAATAAGGACCACTTAAGATAATAGAAACTTCATCCTAGTTACCGCCATACAATACAGACTATATCTTAGCTATTACGATACCATACACATTGCACCCTAGTTATCACCATACAATACACATTGCATCCTAGTTATCACCATACAATACACACTGCATCCTAGTTATCACCATATAGTACACATTGCATCCTAGTTATCGCCATATAATACACATACAAATACACAAAACATTTTACTGGGCTATATTCAATTAAAGCAACATTCTGAAAGTAAAACTATATGAAGAATTAACTAATAAAGTACAGAAATCTTACTGTAGTATATTTCTTAACTACACCATAGCTTACAAGCTTAATGCTTAGCACAGTCCTAGATGATAGTAATCAATATAAGAATAAATAAAAGTTGATATTAAACTAGCCAATATTGCCCAGATATGACATTGCCAAGGGGGCTTCTTCTTTAGTTGCATTGACTAGCACTTGACACAAAATATAGGATGGGCCTCCCTTCACATAATGAAATCCCCTAGTGTAAATTAGCATTTAAAGTGCATTTAATGCAAACCCAGTAATAGAAAATAATAAACTGTTCAATGCCTGTTTTATGTAAAATAAATATTTATTTTTGTAATGATGGACTGGACTCAGACAGACGTTTCAATTTTGATTGTGGATCTCGCATCTGTATGCGATCCAGAGATGCTCTTTATTTATTTACCGTATTTCCCCATGTATAATACGCTCCTATGTATAAGACGCACCTTAATTTTGGGGCCTGAAATTTGAAAAAAAAATGTATTACATAAAGTTATTGAACTCATCCTTTAGCCATATTGCCCCTTTTTTGTGTCCAACCAGTCTTATTGCCCCTTCCTTTTAGTGTCCAGTCAGTCTTATTGCCCTCTCTATTTGTGTCAAGCCAGTGTTATTGCCACCTATATTTGTGTCCAGACAGTTTTATTGCCTCCTCTTTGAGTGTGCCCATCCTGCCTTTGTTCCCCCTCCATGTCCAGCCTTCACATCCATCCATTCATTCATTCCAATCACATTGCAGCACCTGATGCGGGCATCCCCTGTATAAGACGCATCCGGTTTTTAGACCCGTTTTTTTTTATCTAAGAAAGGTGTGTCTTATACATGAGGAAATACGATATGTTGAGTTATCAACAGTGAAGCGGGTACAAAGACAAGGGGGAGGTATTTCATATGTAAATGGTACAGTATGGAAGTGCTAAACACCTCACAAGCTACCCATAATTTCAATTGAGGGCGAATCAGAACTCAGTACAAGCAAGGGGAATAGTTTCCCAAGCACTCACATGCAAGGCTGGATCCAACATGGATCTAATATCCTTGCTGGTGCTTTGTTTTGAGCTCTGGTGGCGGTCCAATGCTATCCCTTAACGCAGATCATTTTATTAACAGAATAAAGGGTAATTTAACAGGGTGCTCTAGTATTATGTTGAAATATAGAAAAATTAAGCATTTAGGGCCGTATGCAGAGCTCCGGCCGCATTGCAAATCTACGTTGCAACAAGTAACATAGATTACATTACAGACTTACTGTGCATGCGTAGTAGTACATATCGGAAAACTCCGGCCACATTTGCTCTGCATACGGCCCTTAAACTTTATTATATGAGTAGGTGTGACTTGTTGATATTCAAGCTGGAAAGCTACTGATGAACCATTCCTAACTTGGAGTAATCATTATTTGTGATTTATGATATTATTATTAATGGTAATAATAATAACAAGAATGAACCAAATCAAGCCACCAGACAACCGGCCATTTCCCATGCATTTGGATTTTTGATTCGATCTAGACTTCTGACTTTTGTCACTTCCATAAGGAGGGCGGGTTCTGCTGGTAAGTGGGAATAGTTTAGTATTTAAGTCTACAGTATTTTCTGAAATTTATACCGCCAACTGATTCAGATGGAAATTTGAAGGTTATTGTCTGAAGTCCATGCAAGTGATAGGAGTTGTTCGCCAAGCGCTTGCATGGATGCTTGGATACACTCTTGAATCAGCATGTGCCCTCCAGATGTTACGCTAGGGTTACAATAGTTCCGTACGCCCATTTGCATACAAAGGGGTTGTGCTTCCCCTCCGGGGGGGAGCATGCAAAATGCACAGAGTGGGAGGGGGCTCCCACACTTGTGCGGAAAAGCGGTCGTACTGACCGCTGATCCGCACAAGCACTTTAAGGTAGGCTTATGACAGTGTAAGCTGCCATAAAGCCCACACGAGAGAAGGAAGTGACAGGGGGCGTGCACTCCCCTCTCTCTCTCATACGGACAGAACCCTGTGTGGGGGTCTGTATCCGGTCCTTAGATCCTGGGTAGACAATAGGAGTGTGCAGGCCCTTTGTTCAGACTCTGTTGCTCAGAATGACTTTTTTCTAGCTGACTTTTAGTTCTTGTTTAGTTAGTAAGTGAGACATATTACACCCAAATTCTGTCATTCTCAGCCAGTAGAGCTGTTTATCTGAAGCTGGCAGTGACAATACAATACAGACCTGATAGGTGCAGCTGTTACCAGGTTTGGTGGGGAGGGGATTCCTGAGTCCGCTGTAGTTACTTTGCCCCTGGATAATTTATGCATTGTATGTACACTTGTGCTCAGTTAAACCTGGGCTCAGCTGCTGTGGAAAGCTAAATAGGGCTTTAGAAATCATTAAGCTTTTGTTAACCTTCCTAATAGTTGATGTCACACATTTAATGGCCTACAGAAAAACCATATGAGAATCCTGTGAATTGAATGGGTGATGTCAGCTCCATTGTCTGATCTCTGCAGGAAGCCATCAGCTGCTAAAAGGTAAATAACATTTTTACTAATGTGCTACAATCTAACTTCACCACCATGTTGAAATGAGCAGAATTATATGTTGTATACTGATGTTTATTGTAAGACATGTGAAAATTCAATAAAGAAAAGTTAAAAGCAAACAGGAGACACCCTGGAGGAAAACATGTGAAAACATGTGATGGAGTGTGTGACGACAAGAATGTTTACACGCTGTTTTGGCATGACAAAAATAAACACAGAAAAAATAAAATAAAGGTCTAATTTTAGTTTATAATATTCTTATTTTGCTTTTTCCCAATTAATATAATTATCAAAACGTGTTTCAGATCTGAAGAACAGAGACTTTTTCCATTATTATTTCTCAAGCTTTACACAATCCAAAGGGGGTGATCTAATATTTGACTACACAACCTGGGATTGCAACTAGAATAAATTCCAGTGACAATAGCTGTGACCCCAAAATGTGGCTGATTCGGAGCCATACTTACACCTCTTTTTAGTTGTAAGAGTAGACATGAGCAATACTATGTTGAACTGCAAGGGGAGGAAAATATAAATTGTGAAAGCAAAATTTAATTTAAGAGGTGAAATTTCTTAGCTCAACTCTGTTTCATAGATTAAACATAAAGCTATTAGGTAAGTATTTGAGTTCTGTGGGCAAAAGTAATCTATTTTCTCTGCATGTTAAAGATTTTAGATTAATGAGCTCCCCTCACTTTCCTAAATGGTTTAGCCAAGTTGTACACTTGCACCTGTTTCACCCTTACTCCAAAACTCTGAATCCAGGCCCTTATATTTGGTAAACAGAAGTGACAACAGTTGATGAGTTCAAATAAAGCTATTACCGCTTCATCACCATTTTCGCTTCATTCATCCTAACCTTTGTATAAAAGTTCATGTAGAAGTTCACCCT
>WWET01000167.1:127963-144987 GCA_011038615.1 Limnodynastes dumerilii | reverse complement strand
CCGGTTCCTACACCCCTGCTTCTGGTAACATTGACATTAGTGGCAGAAAGAGAGAAGTAGTGATGCCCCTTTATAGACTGTTGGTACGACCTCACCTAGAATATAGTGTTCAGTTCTGGAGGCCATATCTCCAGAAACACATAAATACATTAGAGACTGTGCAAAGAAGAGCAACTAAAATGGCCCATGGCCTGTGTCACACAATATACCAAGAAAGGCTAAAGCAACTAAACATGTATAGCCTGGAGCAGAGAAGGGAGATGGGGGATATGATAGCAGCTTTCAAATACATCAAGGGTTGTTAGAGGAGGGTGGAATTTTTCAGAGGAAGAGGTGTAATAGAACACAAGGACATGAATATAAACTGGAGGGTGGTAGATTCAGAGAAAATGTGCGGAAAAATTACTTCACTGAAAGGGTGATAGATAAGTGCAATAGCCTCCCATCTGAGATGGTTGAGGATAACACAGTAGAACAGTGTAAACATCCTTGGGATAAATATAAGGATATCCTAAATCTCAAACTAAATTGAGGATAAACAGGGACTAGGGTCATTATAGATTTAAATAAATAACTGGGCAGACTGGATGGGCCATGTGGCTCTTATCTGCCGTCACTTTCTATGTTTCTATGGTGCCAGCTCTCCTGTGCTGCTTTCTCTGTGCCCTTGACCAGAGGTTGCAGATTGCTCTCTTTTTCCCTTCTGTCTCAAAATCAACTGTCTTGCTGAATATGGCTCTGCAAAGATGGTGGGTGAAGTGGGATACAAGCTGACTCCTATTGCAAAGACCCCTGGAGGTTCATAACAGCAGAGTAATTGACAAAGGTTCTGGAAGGTTTCCAAAATCGACACTGACACAGCAAAATGGAGAGCAGACACAGATGGAGAATATATTATGTCATTCCAAGGAAGCCTCCATCTCGCCATACAGTCTTTTTTTTACTACATTTAAACCAGTACGTTTTTTGGGAGGAAAAAAACAGATTTGTAGGAAACTGTAAGAAACACAGTGAACTCCAAACATACAGGAGCCCTTCTTGTGCAGTGCCTAATTAATCATTAGGCTGACTACACCACAGCCTAGGGTGCATGATTTTAGGAGGCACCACTACCAGTTTCTAGGGGAAAGGGACTGAAGCTTGGATGTTTGAAATAATTAAATTGTAGCTAATTAAAACTTGTTAATTTTGGTGGAGGAGAAGGAAAAGGAATTTGAAATGAAAGGTGATTTTATTTATGGGACTTCTAATTTTTTAGCCCAGGGTGACTGTGACTCTTAATCAGGCCCTGTCCTTATGCTGTTCAAAGGGGAAAGGGTAGAGAAGCAAGAAGTTTCATAATCTACACTATCTACGTACCATTTCTGTACGGAGATTGCGCTTATGCAATGGTACGTAGATAGCGTAAATAAGCCACTATGCATGCACTATACATTTATTATGTATCTTAAAATATACAGTTCTCTTAACTTTGCTTTTAAGCTATATTGTACTACCCACCTGGCGAACAGCATACACCTCTCCTACAGCAAGTCTCAGCTGTCACCCTATGAGGGCAGCCCTGGTTCAGCCTCATACTTAAGGGGAAATAAATAAGTACATTAGCTTATTGAAAGTCTGGAAAGACCATAAGCTTTGTTTATCTTCCCAGTAGAGAGTGAGTGTGGTCTTGATCCTCAGGCCTGAACCTTTAGTCTAAAGAAGAAATATCATGTAATTCAACCATCGTTAAGGAACAAGCATAGGCGTTGGAACAGGAAGGGGGGCATCTGCCCTCCCCCCAATATGAAAGGGGCACCACCAGGCCCGGAAACAGGGGGAGACAATGGAGACACTTGTAAATTGTGGAATACAGCACAGAGTGGTGCCAGGCCAATCATTACTCCACTATGGAGACCGGCAGTTCATACAGGAGGTTCCTGTATGAGCTGCCGTGGCAGTTACATAGAGCAGCTGATTGGAAAACTCCATTGCAGATGCTCATACAGGAACTTCCTGTATACACCAGGAAAAAGAGAGAGAGAGAGAGAGAGAGAGAGACAGAGAGAAAGAGAGAGAGAGAGAACTGTGAAAAAAGACACAGCAAAGGTAAGAAAACATGATGGGGGGCTGGAGGCACATCATGGGAATACTGGAGGGCTGGAGAGACATGATAGGGATCCTGGGGTGATGGGAGTCCCCACACTGATGGTTGTCATTCAGAAGCAGAGACAGATGAGAAAGTTCCATTTTGGCTGTCTCTATTTCGAATGGCAATTTAAGTACTATAAGGTACCTAAAAACGGGGGGCAGGTTAGGGGCTGCGCGAGTAAGTTAGGTGCGGTTCTATCTGCACCTAACTCACACTAAAGTGTGAATCAGGTCTGATGAGAATAGGGAAATGATGAATGGGGAAGGGGAGATAATGAAGGGAATGGGGAGCTGGAGCTGATAATGATGAGGGGGAGATGATGAGAATGGAGAGATGATGAATTGAGAGGGGGAGATGATGAGAATGGGGAGATGATGAATATGCCTATGTGTATTATATAGTATATAATATATATAATGGCTTGGCAACGCCCCTTTTGAAGGCTTTGTGGCAGCCCATATCTATTGTGCACCAAAGTGGGGGGGCGCACCAAGGTGAGATGGGGGTTCCGAGGTCTAAATTCTAGCCCCCCCCCCAACAAAAAAATGTTGTGACACCCCTGGGAACAAGTAAGTGTTTTTGGATCATATAGGTAGGACCAAACTAGTTAAGCAGTGACTCCTGAAGTTATGGTTCAATAGAGGCCTTAAGAAATCCCTCTAGGTAAACAAGAACAGGTGATTAAATAGGTTTATCTATTTGCTTGGGAGCTATATAAGTATACAGTTCAACATTAAGTAAGACAACCAGACATCTTAGGGATGGATTTACTAAGAGGTGAGTTATCTCGCCAGTAAAAATCGACAGATATCGCTGTAGTTTTTCCGGCGACCTTGTTTGTTTCCTCAGTGATTTGGAAACTCGCGACATTCTCGAGTTTTGTCGCAGATCGTGTCCTTTATTATGATTTTTTTTTCATATAGTAGCAAGTGTTAAATGCATAGCGCAGCATGCCAATAACCCTAAGCATGCTGTAGCATATAGTACTAGAAGGCACAGCATGCCCCTGTGTTGCAGGGCATGCTGTGACTTCTAGTACCATAAGCAGCAGCATGCCAAAAGTTAATGGTATGCGGCACCATGGAGAACATGGCCACATTGAATATTTGTAAAAAAAAATATAAAAAACAAGACCAATAATGTAACACGCATCCCTCTATAATGTTATCAAATAAGATGTAATATCTAAGTTGACCCGGTATGTCTAATGCGCCCCGTTACATATAATGACTGGTGGACCCTTATGGGCTAAGGACTGGTGGGCCCTTATGGGTTAATGCATGGTAGCCCCTTATGGGTTAATGTATGATAGCCTCTTATGGATTAATGAATGGTGCCCCGTTCTTTACCTGTAAAATATGTTTCCCAATAACGATGATCAATTATGACAATGTTCATCCTTTAACTAAGTAAAATAATTCATAGAGACTCCTACTTACATTTATGTTGTCTTCTGTCTCATGCATTGGATGGCTTGTGGCATGCTGTGCCTTCAACTACTATATGTTACAGCATGCTAATGGTTATTGACATGCTGCGCTATGCATTTAACACTTACAAGTATAGGGATTTTTATTTAAAAATAAAAAAATGTATTGGTGTTTTTAAACAAAGTAAGTGTCGAGTTTACTTACAGTAATCTCCCATAACCCAGAATTCTCGCCAGGGCTGCAGCCACATTTCATTAGGATTTGGTGTTCCCAGGGGCCATTAAGGGTCTGCCAGCTGGTGGGAAGCAGTGGGTTCCGGCTGCTTGCTGATTTGGTGGATCTAGTGCACACGCCAGAGAGAGAGTGGTGGTCGTATATCCAGCTGAGACATTATGTGCGAAGTTTGGCTCCATTACAGACTCTAGCCAGGGCCCTTACACCTTTTGAGACTCTCTGTTATCAGGCCCAGACTCCTTCTCACATTATCTCCTGTCTGTATAAGATACTAGTGAATGAATACTACCCTAATCCTCCTAGCTTTGCTCTGGCCTGGGAGAAGGACTTGGGACGCGCACTAGACGAAGCGGATTGGCATAAGATATACCAGTATACATACGCCTCCTCGACCAGCTCTGTGGTGAAGGAGACCCAATATACAGTTTTGTATCGCTGGTATAGGTGTCCATCTGTCCTGAATAAAATATCTTCGGCGGTGTCTAATAAATGTTGGAGGTGCCTCTCTATGGTTGGGGACCCATTTCATGTGTTGTGGAGCTGCCCTGTCCTGCGCCCATTCTGGTCGGCAATATTTGATGCAGCATCTTATGTGCTAGGTGAAGGAGTCCCGACAACCCCCGAATTCTGGTTGCTCAACCTCTCCCCGAGCCCCTTGTCAATTTACAAAAAATCCCTCAGCAGGCATCTAATTAATGCTGCGAAAGTGGTGATTCCGGTTAGGTGGAAGTCCACGTCTCCCCCGACCGTTAGAGAATGGAGCGATAGAATAGATTCATACATGGATATGGAGGATCTCACTATGGCTACCTCAGACAAAACTGCAGAATATATAGCCACCTGGTACCCATGGTTACTTTTTAAAGAGTCTTAGACCCCTGTCTTCTCATGGAATCAACCATCTGTGACATAATTAGAAAACCCGTCCTACCCCTCTCCCTCTTTTGTTTGTCTTTTATCTCCCTCCCTTTCCCTAGTTACCTCCTGTCTGTCTCCCATTCCCTAATATAATTGAGTTTCTGGATTAGCAATTGACAACTACTTACTGTATTTCTGTGTTGATATTTACACTGGATAATTGCATTCTCAATACGCATTGTACAGTTTGTTATGTAATCTGGAATGCTAATAAACAAATTTTGCACAAAAAAAAGTAAGTGTCGAGTTTAATTAATTAATTATCTTAACTAAATCCAGCGATTTTATAATTACTGGAAAATCACCAAAAAAAAACATTGCTTTTATTAAATATCTACTTAGTAAATCTGGCCCTTAGTCTGACAGAAAGTTCTTCTGAAAGTTTCATGCATATCCTGCGGCACGGTTAAATTAGATACTTTATTTTAAGTATGTTTTTTTTTTATCTCCAACCAAGTGTCCAAGGAGGCTTAGCAGGAAAATGCCTTTCCCTCATGCATCAATACGTCACTATGATGTTTGGGCTTCATGATGTCCTTTCAGCGCTTATGAATAAGGTACTATGGTCCCATGAAAAGTATGCTGTCCCTTATTTAGACAGCATGGGATTTATGATGTCACTTGTCACACCTTGATAAATGGCTGAGTGGCCTCCAATTCCTGTGGGTGGCAGACATAACCTCCAACTAAGTAAATAGTGACCAGATGCAGTTATTCTGTTTGTATGTATGCCAGCGTGGTGTTTGAAGGGACCACAGTTAACCTGTCAGCAGGATTACCTGACTAGCACTCTTCCAGAGGAAAGAGCATGGACAGAGCAGAGGAGAGAGGTGCAGAAGCAAGATAACTAATTTATTTTACTATACTCTTTTTAATGATTTTGGCACTTATACCACCAATATCGTGGTGTTGTCTATATCATTGCCAAATCTGTTATTGTCACCAAAGAGACCGGAACCACTCAGAGCTGTGATCTTATTTCATGCATTTGGATCCATAAACCTTTTCTGCTATATACAGACTTTCGTGTGTTGGGTCCTCTAACCATTCCTCTTGCACCAACAGACTTTTGATACCAATACCCTAACCTAAGTTTTCCATCATGCACAAATGTATAATGCGGTTCGGAAGTTTGGATTAATACGCAGTCCTTTGGCCCACCTATACTGTACACTGTAATACCAAGTCACTCATACTTGCCAGCACATACTAACACCCTCCTGACGGGAGCTGTTATATGATAGAAGTCTGGATAAGTATTTCCATTGAGTAGTACAGATGTACACGCATGCGGAGAATGTAAAAATGATTGAAATCCTGTAAGAATGCAGAGGGCAGCAATCGCCATGGGGAGCCCACATAGAAAAAGGCCCCCCAACACAGTAGCAGCAATCAGAGTGCTCCCCAAAATGACTTAAAGAAGGCTACCCAGTAGGGCCCCCCTTTTAAGACCCCCAGGCCACGGATCCATAGACTGCAGTTCTCATAGACACCTGTTGCATCAGGTAACAGTTTCACATATACAGTATTGCTTTTACAGGGAGCTCTGTAGGACAAAGCCTGTTTCTGTCAATGATGCTGACCTAACATATTGCAGCACTGGGAGTGTTATAACGGCAGCTTCATTCATGTAAAGAGATTTGGTCCTACAAGGCTGTCATAGGAACCTGTGTAACCAATACTGCCTAATTGAATGACACAGCCACATCTGTTTGGCCAACGTCATTCAAGCTAAGAGAGAAGAGGGAGAAGAAGTCAGCAACGTAGAGATTAGAATATATTGTTAAGGAGCAAGGTTGGGGAAATAGAAGGGACAGAACTGAAGGCTGGAAACACATAGAAGGGGTAGAAATGGATGGCTGGGTACATATGCCAGGGGCAGAATTGGAGGCTGGACACACATTCAAGGGACAGAAAAGGAAGCTGGACACGCATACAACATACTTATGCCCCGTAAGTGGATGACTGGGCACATATAAAAGAAGCAGAAGTAGATAGCTAGGCACATTTACAAGGGGCACACTGGATGGTAACAAAGGATGACTGGGGAAGCCTGTCATCAAGGTATCCTACCAACCTACCTACCTTGATAAAGACATTACATCAAAACGCGTTGGTAGGTACAACAGGTCGGCCTCGCTATTGATTATAGTCATGGGAAATGACATCTTCTGGTCCATAGAGAGCTACGATCTGGTATGGACCTTCCTTCACAGGGGGGTATTACATTGATTTTATGTGAATAGTTTTTTATATTTCTTTTTGTATGTGAAATAGTTTTTAATAAATAAATTACTTGTATTATTGGTTTTACACATGTGGAGCTTTCTTTTTTTTACCATCCTACCAAAGCCCAGCTGGAGACGTATTATACAGAATATATATTGGAAGCATCTATTGTTATTCTCTGGAATTAAGTCATAAGAATGTGGATCTCCTTCACATACACAAAGAGTGGATAAAAAAAAGGGAAATAAGATTATGAAATTGAAGGCACTTTACTTTATGTAAAGATACTCCAGAATTCATTATTTCCCTTAGTGGGACCCCGTTTTAAACACATCTGAACCGTATGCCTAACGTGTCACTCACTCATTCCTTCTTTTGGTGCATCACATTTTATTGAACAATTTTTTTTCACTGAGTTGTTTACATGAACCAATAGTAACTGTCACCCACTTATTTATAGTTTTCGTTTGTTGGTTGTATCACAGACTATTGGCCAATTTTTATATTTTTATTTATTTTATTCAATATTTTTTTATTTTTGTTCTTTTTTATAGAGTTATTCACATGGAGTAGTACATATTTTTGTTTATATATACACCTAAGCATCCTCTGTATAATTTCATTATTTGTTTACTATTGGTTTTCTTATACGGAGTGGGCTGATAAACAGGGTGTGTGTGTGACCTCATATTGTGTGCTTATTTATATATTGTTGCCTCACAACTGGTATCTAGACACACGGGCCTTCTCCTTCAGTGTGTCACATGCCAGACACCTGTTGTTACATGCTGTTGTGATATTTACAGCAGCACAAACTCTTTCACACTTGGCTGTTTTCAGGCAATCAGGATATAGCTCTCGCTGCTAGCTGACTTTCTGCTCCCATGGGTGTTGCAAAGCAACTGAAATGCTGTGCTAATAGCACAGTCAGGCCTACAGAAGCTACACCAGGTGCTAGCGTGATTGATAGGTCTCAACAGGTGCCTAAAAGACAGAAGCCAGACCAATCAGAGCTGCAAAGCTCTCCAACTCTGATTGGCTGTTCATTGTTTAAATAACCAGCAGGGAGATTTCTCCCTTGCTGATAATATTGTCTGTTCTGGCCCTTTCTTGGATAGTCTGCTCCAGCCTGTATCTGCTATTTGTCTTACGTTTGCCTTGACTTGTCTGTTGATCTCTGGCGTTTTAGTTCCTTTCCTTGCTTGTTAACCCTGCAGGGCCCCTGTTTGTTTATTGTCTTGCATCAGTCTTGTTGGTCTGCTGTAATCTATGTCTGTCTGCTTCCTTGGTATCTGTTTCTTGTAACCTTGTACCTGCTTGGATCCTGTTAGCTTGTATCTGTATATCTGCCTGGATCCCCAATACCATGTATCTGTATACCTGCCTGGATCCCCGTTACCTTGTATCTGTATACCTGCCTGGATCCCCATTAACTTGTATCTGTATAACTGCCTGGATCCCTGTTACCTTGTATCTGTATACCTGCCTGGATCCCCGTTACCTTGTATTTGTATACCTTCCTGGATCATCATTACTATGTATCTGTATACCTGCCTGGATCCCTGTTGCCATGTACCTGTATACCCACCTGGATCCCTGTTACCGTGAACCTGTTTACCCACTTGGATCCCTGTTACCTTGTATCTATATACCTGCCTGGATTCCCATTACCTTGAACATGTATGCCTGCCTAGATCTGGTGTCCTTGTCTCATCTTTCAGTCCTGTCTTTGGCCCTGCCAGTTTGTCAGTCCTTGTCGCCATGGTACCCGGTCAGTCCCTGTCCTATTGAGATGTCTGACTACCAGACCCTCCTTGCTACTCCAGAAGCCGCAACCTGCTGGGAGCCTGCTGCCCAAGCCTATCCCCACCATCAGGGGCTCTAGTGAAGACCCTGCATCCTGGTGTGTGCCGACCATAACACCTCTATTTAAATGGGGGATTTCATTTTAACTCCAGGTCTAAACTAGAGTTACAGGATTTTGTCTCATGCAATCAGGGACCATTGTTTAATTGGGGTGGTATGAGACAGGGTGAGAAACATCCACCTACTCTAGGCAGACCCTCCTGTACCCTATTGGCCGGTACAGTACTGGTTTTTAATGGTCTGTACCAGTCAATATGACGGCACTGGCTTGTACCAGGAATGGAAAAGTTGGTCCTGGCCTGTAAAAGAGCTCTTCTCCCCACATACTCACCTTTCATTCAAGCATTTGACCTTTACAGCAGAGCTGCAGAGACAGATGGCTTCCTTTTGCTCGGTACTTCTTTATCTTTGCGGCCCCCTGCTGCAGAGGCCGCTGGCTACGCTACTTACGTAGTAGTTTTTTTTCTCCAGCAGAGACACACACACACACCACATGTGTGTCTCTCCGTCCCCAATATCCCCCCCCCGTCCATCCCCTTCGTGTCCCCAATGCCGTGTCATGTCCGGCCTCCAGAGGCTCCCGCCCGGGACACACACACACCACATGTGTGTCTCTCCGTCCCCAATGTCCCCTTCGTGTCCCCAATGCTTCTGGCTGCTGCCTAGCAACAGCCTCACACTTGCTCCCACCCCTTACGCTGCCCAAAGCACCCTGCACATTACACACAGTTCGGTACTTCTTTATCTTTGCGGCCCCCTGCTGCAGAGGCCGTAGTAGTATTTTTCCTCCAGCAGAGGGCGCGCGCGCGCACGCTCCGCCGATGCTGCAGCTGTGGTGTGTGTGTGTGTGTCCGTCCCCGACACACACACACACACACACACACCACATGTGTGTCTCTCCGTCCCCAATGTCCCCCCCGTCCGTCCCCTTCGTGTCCCCAATGCCGTGTCATGTCCGGCCTCCAGAGGCTTCCACCGCCGCCGCCAAACAGTCTGTCCCGGTCCCCGTTCGTCTCCCCCTCCCCCCCCTTCATGCCCAGCACTGCCCGTGCTGCTCCCAGAGAGAGAGAGAGAGAGAGAGAATTGGGGGAAAAAAAATAAAAAAATTACGTAATTTACGGGGATAGCGGGGATAGTGGGGATACGTAAGTTACGTAGTGGGGGCCGCAAAGATAAAGAAGTACCTTGTGCTCTTCTGCATTAATATGCTGACTTCAGGGCGAGTGCTGAGTTGGACAAATACCTTTACAGTAATGGACCACATCCAGACTGGGATGCCATATGCCCGCTGCATTCTAAATACTGTATGGGCAGGGGAGGCCTCACCCATCACACATACAGACTTACGCCAGCTCAGCCCTATCTTAACATCAGGGCTGCCTACTCACTGTCTCTCCCCTCCAGGAGATCTCGGAGGAAAGACATAGATGCCGGTAGTCCCCCTACCCATAACTACTGTAATTCATATTGTGTCAGGGTGTGGGCGGGCTTGAAGACGCAAATCACCCAATTAAGTCTCGCCTATCCCTAGTAATAATAGAGATGACTATAATAAGCAGCAGGGGGGCCTCTCATGCGGGTGATTTGCTGACTGCCCAAGTTTCGTAAGTCTCCCAGATATTCCAGGAAAGTTTGTAACGCTGCTTAACATTATCGCACTGTCCACACTTATAATGGATGTGCAAATCTGGATTGTATGGAAGGGCTGTAGCCAGCCATTACTGTACAATTAGAATCCCCTCCCACAAAGTAAAGTGCTTCCACTTCCTGCTCTGTGCCGTCTTGCCATTGGATTTAGTAGTAGGACAGATCTGGATCCAAAATGACTGTGGCACTTACACATGCAACGCATTACTCAAAGGCGGCCCAATCTGTAAAATGAGAGTCTAAGACAGACACGCCCCATGGGTGGTGTAACACACGCCTTCTCTGAAGAGCGTGTGTAATGTTTATTTTATCAGTGAAATGTTGGAGGGCACGATTCTAGGGGCCGGATTTACTAAGCTGCAGGTTTGGAAAAGTGGAGATGTTGCCCATAGCATCCAATCAGATTCTAGCTCTCACTTTCCTATTACATACTAGAGAATGTCAGCTAGAATCTGATTGGTTGCTATAGGCAACATTTGCACTATTCCTTTCCCATAGCTTAGTAAATATGGCTCTAAAACTCTAAATCAGAGTTTAAGAATAAAGGTTGTCAGTGCTTTTAGACAGCATTATCCATGAAAGAAAAAAAAAATCAGCTCCAGTACATCTTGTCAGGGCGGTAACTAGGGGTGTGCGATAGGGGCGGCCGCCCAGGGCTCGAAGCCTAAGGGGGCACCAGTAAGTTAATAATTAAGGTTAATTTGGCTTGAAATTTAGGCACTAAAATTTCTAGTTACGGCTCTGCGTCCTGTAAATAAAGGCCTTGAATTATAGAAAATTGCTTCTCCATCCTTACCCTCCACTTAAGGCCTTGGGTCCCGCATGGCTTTGCATAGCTAGGGCACTGCCTGATGGGAAGATTGCCAGGACATAAAAAAAGAATATGTTCAGAAGCCATAAGTGGCACTTATACCATCATAATACTTTTTAAATAACTTCCCTATAAGAAGCCATGAAAAACCCATCATGTTATTGACAACAAAGTGGTAATCTCCACTTTTCCAAACCCGCAGCTTAGTAAACTTGGCCCTAAGTCTTCTTCCTAGGTGCTGGGACCTGGCCTCTTTACATGTAAGTTGATTGCTAGTGTTAGGGAATCATCACATGCACCCTGACACATTCAGCCTAACTGTCGTTGAAGAGTATCCTGTTTGCTACCGGCTACAGCCTGTTTGCTGTGCTATTTGTTTAAACACTAACTTAATAACAAAGTTGTGTTTTATCTGCCTGTGTGTATTACAAATACACACAAAAAATGTTCTATATTATCTTTTTTTTATTTATTTTTTTGCCAAAAAGTTTGAACTTTATTGAGGATGTGAAAAGGAGATAAACATTTGCACAAAATAAATCTGGCAGCTCAGTCTGAAAGCCAAAGAGCTGACATGTTTAATGCTGGAGATTGTGGCGATTTACCGGGTGATTGGGAGAATCAGATGATTGGTCACTTTTGGTTGTTTTGTTGGCATTCTGGCTTTAGTTATACACTACATGATAAATAGTCAGATTGGGCATTATGGTCTGGATTCACAGTTATGTAGTCTTCGTCTTACGTCTAAAGACCGCGCTTACGTAATCTACGTACAGAAATGGTACGTAGTTACCGTAAATAAGCTACTACGCATGCGTAGTAGCTCAATTCTTAAAACAACGTACGTAAGTCGAAAACTACATAACTGTGAATTCGGACCAATATAACCAATTTATTTAAGCATCTGGGGCCAGATTTACTAAACTGTGAGTTTTGAAACAGCGGAGAGTTTGCCCATAGCAACCAATCAGATTCTAGCTGACATTCTCTAGAATGCAATAGTTAAATAAGATCTAGAATCTGATTGGTTGCTATGGGCAAACTCTCTACTATTTCAAAACTCACAGCTTAGTAAATCTGGCCCCTGGTCTCTCAGTGACAGGGCAGGGATTTCCTGCTAGGTATGTTAAAGATAGGGAGGGTGCTGGTGACTGACCAAAAATCTGTCCCTGGCAATTACAGTCCCCTTCTCCTATTCCTGATCTTGTGGAACAGAGGCTCAATAACAGGGCCCAGGCCAGTGAGAAGGCTGCTACTGGCTCTTGGCTCTAATACAGAGTCCCTGTGAAACATCTCCCAGTAGAGCCCAGCATGCAATGTCCCAGTGTGTGACCCACAGCTGCTGTGAGAAGAGCACAACAGCCAGGTCCCGTGCTGTCACTAGGTAGGTATAGGCTGCTGCCTTGGATGCTAGTCCTGAAGGGGTGAGTAGGTGGTTGGTACAGAGGTGCTCAAGGACCTAGTGCTGGCAAATGCGGCAGAACACACAAGCCACAACTCAACTAATCCTCTGCAGCAGTGCTTACTTTACCTGCTCAGCTTCCTTGCGGTCATGTCCCTGACAGCTGATTGGCTAAGTAGGACAAGTAATTACAGCAGCAGCTTGTGTGTTCAGGAGGCAAGGCTCAGCTGATCCCCCGCTTAATGCTTAGCATGAACTGTCAGGGACATGGCAGCTGAGCAGGTAAAATAAAATTAGCAGAAAGGGTTCACCTGAGCAGCAGATTCTGCTTAGTACAGTACTAGGCAGGAGCAGCAGCATCTCAGTTGCTCCCCTGTACCATTGAAGCAGTATAAATAAGAAATGCTAAGCGTGTCTGGGGAAAAAGTTACTCATTAGTACAGTAAATCCAGGGCCGCCTTCAGAATTTGTTGGGCCTGGGACTAAGTTGGTCCCCTGCCTGACCCTCTGGACTGGTCTCTATCCTCAGCCTGTCACTTTAATAAAGTTTTAATAAAGTTGGCAGGTCCCCATCAGCTGCAGGCCTAGGACAGTAGTCCCGGCTGCCCCACCCCTCTGATGGCGGCCATGAGTAAATCTTTTTAATTCGGTTGCCAGTCCAGCCGAATGTATTTCGACAATGATACAGCCACAAGCTGAATGGCAGCTGTATCACTGTAGAAAATCTTAGCAAATTGATACAGGTTTTTAGGAATGGGTACTTATTTTGACCCATTCCCAATAGCGGCAGGCTGCAGCGGCCTCAGGTTAGGGTTAGTCCTGGACAAGGTAAGATTAGGGTTAGGCTTTAAGATGGTAGGGTTAGGGCTGAAGGAAAGGTTAGGGTTAGGGCTGAGGAAAGGTTAGGGTTAGGCCGCGGGAAACGCAGGATTAGGGGGGGTTAAGCAAGCAAGTCACAAAACCATTCCTGTCCAAAATGGAGACTGCGATGGTAAGAATCGTGATGGTCTGGCAAACCACACCCCTTTATTATTATTATTATTATTTATTATTAATTGATTTAATTTTTTGTCTTCCTGGAGAGTTGCAGTTACAGCACCCTCTTTTTATTACACACTTTATAGTAATATTCAGAGGTGGAAGTACTGGAGTCAGTGGAAGCAGGGGGGGGGGGGGGGACACACACACACCAAAAGTTTGCCTTGGGGCTTCTGGCCAGAACTCACGCCACTGGTAATATTATCTTTGTGTCAGCCGTGTGATTTCTATTAGGGAATAAAATTAAATAAAAATGGGCACCAAAAACTCCTCAAGAGCTAAACAAAACTCCATACTCCCCCTCCTCCTCCTTTCCTACACCCCTCCACTCTCTCCTCCCTTATTACTTCTACTTTCTATCTCCTTTACTTCTTTTTTCATCTCCTTTATGATGCTCACATTGGTTTTAAGTATTTTTGTGTTAGACAGTATAATACTTTGCTAGAGTAAGTTTTTTAGACCAACAGGCACTTTGAATACCAGAGCTATTATCTCCAATTCACCTAATCTCCATTTTGTACCCATGCCTTCATTTGATCGCTGGTAATCCTCTACAGTCTATAATGTATACAAAAACATTTCTTGTTATTGGAATTCATTGTACATTCCGCTTGTTTTAAATGCTGTCATTTGTTAACGTGAAAAATTAAATAAATAAAGAATATATATATTTTTTTAAATGGCCACTAATATTGTTAACACACTATATTGTAGTTTATTGTAGTTCAGGTATTAATTGTGTAAAAACTTTGTGAAAACATTTTTCAAAAATGTACTTGTATTGGTCGGCATTTTTATTATATTCTTAATTTCCCTTATAGTAATAACAAAAATTATATATTTATATGTAGAGAAAATTTGAATAAAATGACTATAAAGTGTGTAATACAATTCATAGTTATTTTATTTAGGCTTTGTCGGCACATAAACTGTCAAGGAGGTAAGAGGTACCAATTTTTATACTATTATATTGCTTTGGTGGCCTAGCTGGGAATCTGGCCCCGGGTAGATGGGCCCAAACAGGTATCTTGAATAGGGACCCATGGGATCTAAATGCCACTCTGCTCGGTGACCAGGTAAAGCTACAGAAGTGTCATTTCAATAGAACTTCAGGAAAGTCCTCAGCATGGTTAGAAGTTCCAGTATATAGTATCGTGGGCATTCTCGGTGCTAAAGTTTATGTTTGAACTCCTGTTCTGACCACAGCTTGTTTACAGACTGACTGACCTCTGGAATCCTGTCCTCAGCTTGTTGGCTGGCTATAGCCCACTGCTATTATCTACATGGCAACCTGCTTTCATTGTCGTTCTGCTTTTCTGACTCCACGCTGCTGTTTCCTGCAAATCCAGAGATTGTTACATAAAAAAATCACTATGATGGAACTATCACAAAATCTTTGTTTCAGATCAAGCAATTCTGCAAATCATTAAACAAAATACAAGTCCAAATACACATTACAGGTCAGCTGTCTGCCTTTTTAAAAACTCAAACCTGATCCACACCTCCTCAAAATGGTTGTTTTCTGCATACGTTTTTGCGAGTGAATACGTGCACTTAACACACTTCCATTACGGTCCTTTATCCTTCCGATCTAGACTTAGGGGTCCATTTACTATGATTAGCGCATTGAGTGCTAATCAAGTAAGCAAGATTCGCTGTGCCTCGCAGTGAGTCTTGCAACATCGTGCATCATATTTACTAATACTTAAACCTCTGGCGAGGTCCCATGGAACTTTCGCTGACATCGTTCCGCGTTGATCAGAGCGATGCGCAGTAACTGCCTTTTGGGACTTTCCAAATTTAAAGGTAAATAACACTGCGCATGTGAGGTGCTCCAAACAGACGCATTGCTAGCACAGGCACGCTTTAACTGTTTATTTTGCCTTTTTAACTTTTTTTTTTTAATTTAAAACAGTTTTTATTATTTATTTAATACAAAAAAATAACAAATATTGTAATTATTTTTTTTTTTTAGGATTCACACTTTGTTTTGAATTCCAGCAATCTTACAATATACACCCCCCTTTTCCTCCCCCTAATAACAGCAATTAGGGGAAGAAAAAGGGGGGTATATGGGGAGACCGCTGGAATACTTACCCTAACGCCATCTTCAGATGGTGTAATTTAACAATCCGTGCCGACACTTAGTAAATATTGCGATCAGGGGTGCTAACGCTAATGATCACCATGGTTTCCATGGCAATCATTGCATTGTAAATGGTGATGCCTTCATTTTCATGTGATAAAGACCATTTTCAGGTGAAAACGTACAGTCTTTATCTTATGAAAACAAAGGCATCGAGGTTTTGTAAATGTAGCCCTTAATGGAATCAGTAGGGACAGGACAGAGTAGGATGTGTATGTGACACAAGCAAGGTGGGAGGGGGGAGCAGTGAAATAACTAGGCTAAGCTTTTCGTCCACTGAGCACTTTGGATTATGTCACTCTTCCAAATCAAAGTATCTTAAAGTAAATCAGAACCTTCATATGATGACCCAATGAAAGGACATGTTTTAATGGTTGCCAGGAGCAGATTCAAAAACAAGAAAAACAAACCAGCAACGGTGCTAGACCCCCTAAACAAAGCTGCAGGTTAGATAGCGCTCAGCACTCAGTCTATGATTAACTTAGCGCTATCCTTTGATGTGGCATCTCACCTTTTCTCACTCTGCTGTCAGCTGCTGGCAAGTTATGTATAAACAGTGCTCAGCACTCATAGACCTGGACCTAGACATAGGCATAGCCCGGCGTTGCTACGGAAATGCCCGATCATGGATCGGGCGTCCGTAGCTTCAGCGTAGTACCGCTGAAGGGGGCGTCCCCCAGCATTACTATGGTGAGGTTAGTGCAGGTAGGCGGGGGGAGGGAGAGTAATGAGGCTGGGAGGGCGGCGTTATCGTACTAACGCCGCCGTCCCAGCGTATTTAGTATTTAGTTAGGGAAGCCTTCAGCCGGTGTAAGGGAGTGTAAATAACATGGGGCAGGGGGGGTGTCAGGGGGTGTGTCACGATGTAACGCTGAGCTTTAGTACTCTCAGTGCTACATCGTAGGTCTGGATCAGGCCCCTAGTGCTGAGCGCTATCTAACCTGTAACTTGGCTTAGGGTGTCCAGAGACCTAGCACCGTCCCTGCCTAAAGTAGGTACAGAAGTTGCTGTTTATTTTGTTTTGTTTTTTAAATCTGCACCTAGCAACCAGTTAAATGTGTCCTTTAAAACTTAAACCTGTTCAGATATGACTGAAATTCAGTATTAGCTCTTGAATGTTATTTTATACTAAGTTCTTGTGTCTGTTTTACTAGTAATATAATAAGTCATGC
>WWET01000167.1:80732-118064 GCA_011038615.1 Limnodynastes dumerilii | reverse complement strand
GTATTCCTTTACTTTCATGCTTTTCCGATAGGAAAGTGAACATATGTATTGCTTGACATTCATTTGTCACCAACATAATATGACTAATGGTCATCCTTCTCATTAAACATTAACCATGAATGTTAACCACCAGGTCCAGAATTTGGGGAAAAATTAGGAAATAAGGACGTTTAGGGAATGATGAAAGAACAAATTAATACCCCAAACTCTGAATACATTTATACTGCCAATTTCTCATGTATAGGATTTTATCTAGTGTCAGTGTAGCACGTGTTTGCTTCATTGTGTTATTATGCACCCGTTGGGTCTTGTAACAAAATAGACGTAAACATACATGTCAGCATTGACAAAACAAGTTTTCAACAGGCGATTGTGATGCTTCTACATAATAGGTCGCAATAAGCGAGGAGACCTTATTTATTAGCCGGCACTTCCTTTAAAGCACGTTTACAACTTAATGTGATGTTATATGATCAAAAAAGACCAGTGAAACTATTCTGTTTTTGTTCTAATTATTTTTACCCTTTTTTTTCTACTTTAGGGGATTGTCACAACTCTGACCTCACCTGAGGCTTTCGTGACTTATCTGGGGCTCAAGGGGTTAATCACAACAGCCACCTGGTCTGTTCTACAGTGACTAATGCCCCTTCTCCCACCCCAAATATGACTTATTATCAATGAACTGCCACCACCGAGGCTATTCACAGGAGGTCTTCGGTTCTCCTTTACCCAAATCAAACACAGTTATGCTTTATCAAAATGATCATCAACCCAGAATGACCTCTTCTGTTACCCTTCAGTAGCATTTAATAACCGAGCTGGTCTGACACGTGAATCCGTAAGAACACTGAGACATGAACTTATTAATTGATATTTAATATGATAATAATCACAATGCTTAGTTACAGAGAATATTAAAATAGACATACAATATGCAGAACAGTTTCTTATAAAATAAAAGAGAGAACATAGAAAGACTTACACACACGAACCGTCTGGGTCGGGACAGACCAGAGATCAGGGTCACCTCTTCCGTTTAGAAGTCCCATGAAGTGAACCAAAGTAACAAATCCATACACACTTTTTAAAGACCAAAACCTGCTCCTCTCCAGACAGCCCCCACCTTTTTAACATGTGACAGTTTGGGGTCTGGAGAAGATCTTCTTCAGAAATCTAGCTATTATGAGCCCCCTAATAAACTGATCCATTTACAGCAGGGCCCTAACCTGACCACCTTGTTCTGCCCCACTACATTCAAGGTATTTCCATGAATCGCCAGACCCTGGCCAAACAGAGGTCACTCTATAGTTTGATATTGCTTGATACCCCTGATATTTGCTTGTATCCTGACAAGGGGTAAAAAAGGGAAGAGGTGGTATAGTGAGAATTTTTGGTAATAGCGCTAACAAAGGGAACAGGTGGCATAGTGAGTGTTTTTGGGAACAGTAAAATAAAGGGAACTGGTGGGTTGTGTGTATGGATATGTATACCATAAATATGCATACATATGTGAGCACTAACATACAGATATCATCTTGATTTCTGATGAGAGCAATGGAAGCGACAAACAAAAACAACATGAGGATGAGCAGAACACTAAGAAAATACTGAAACTGACCAAAGACTGCATGAATATGCTGAAAACAATACACGATACTGCTGATGATATTAATGAAAAATTAAGGAAAATTAAAAAGCTTTGCAAGCCTATGCCTAGCATAATATAAAAAATAGATTGTTTATAGTTTGTATATTAAACAATGTTCTGTTAGTTTTGAATTTGGAAACGGTACATGTTTATGCTCACCTATGCTGACATTAAACTTTTTTGTGGTTACTATTCAACTTTTTTTAATCACATGTTAAATTGCTGGACAATAAAACATTTCCATTCTGAGTGCATCTGTGTGTTTGAGTAAAATAATGTGGGCAAATTTCTAATAAAAAGGGTAGTTAATGCTGAAGCATTCACTGTCCATGAAATGTGGACGTTCAGATAATAGTTCTGTGCAACAAATCCATGTTCCACAGCAGTTGACGATGAAGGGGGGACCTGCATATATAAGCAGGTATATAACCCATGACGGTGCATCAAATTTCCCAGTTCACATAATAGTTCCGTCCAACAAATCCATGTTTCACAGGAGTGGATGATCAGGGGGAGACCTGCATGAGACAGTTCATTTGCATAAGCACGCCTCTACGTCAATATAAATTTATCGCCGATGTAGCTAGGAGGGGTAATCATTTGTGTTTTGTTGTAACGCATGACAGGGCAAGCTAGCACTTGTGTTTCTCCAAGCGCTAGCATGCCCTCCCATCCTTGGGCATGCTGATGCCTGTAGCACTACAAGCATCAGCATGCCCTGTGTGTTAAAAAGCCACTAAAAGTGTCTTTTTTTTGTACCTGGCATCTCTTCATTGGTGATGTGAAAGCAGATATAGTGAGTGTTTTTGTTAACAGGGATGTCACGACCCTGACCTCACCTGAGGCTTTCGTGACTTCGTGGGGCTCAAGGGGTTAATCACAACAGCCACCTGGTCTGTTCTACGATTATTGGAAGTTAGTCCAAAAAATCGTTACCATATACTTGAGCGATAATTTGGGTCTTCGCGTGATAATTGAAGGATCGGCCCGATAATCGCTCTAGTGTATGGCTAGCTTTACACTGTTATTTAGACTTGGGATAGGAAACATCACCTCTCAATTCTAATACTGTTTGCAACAGATTAAATATGACTCCCCTGCAATCAACATGGTTTAGCCTAGGAGTAACTTTTCAAGCTCCTTCTTAAGTCTGAATCAAGCCTAAAACTCAAAGAAAGCTGGGTCTTCTGGTGCATATTGGTATGGTATTGGTAAGGGCCAGATTTACTAAGCTGCGGGTTTGGAAAAGTGGAGATGTTGCCCATAGCAACCAATCAGATTCTAGCTTTCACTTTCCTATTACATACTAGAGAATGTCAGCTAGAATCCTATTGGTTGCTATGGGTAACATCTCCACTTTCCCAAACCCACAGCTTAGTAAATTTGGCACTTAGAGTCTCAAAACAGTTAGCTTTTAATAATGAACCTGAATTACTGAGAGATTGGAACAATATTCTAGACAATTGTTCCTACTCCCTTATGAGGTTAATTCAAATTAGGGAAGAGAGATTATTGGAAATAACAAAGAAGATAGATCATATGTATCAAAATCTTCAGAAATACAAAAAAAAAGTCTATTAGGAGCAAAATTACACAGGTTAAAAATAAAATTAAGTCTAGAAAAACAGACACATTTCGAAGAGATCAATGGGACTTTGAAAAAGATCATTTAAGGGATTATGCTAAAGTGAATAAAAGTAATAGACTTAATAAATTCAAACAGGAACATTTTAATACAGAATATATAACAACATGGACCATAAGGATAAAAGTAAAGATAAAGCATGTTCTGCTGAATAAGCTATGTACCAGAGAACATAATCAACAAGTGAGTAAGAATAATAAGACAATAATAATATTAACTTAAATGTGACCAAAAGAAGAGATCAAAAAAGTAGTCTGTAATGTTGCCCATAACAACCAGGTTCCATAATTAATCTAGTGCAGTCTAGAAAATAAAAGATAGAATCTTTTATGTCATCTCCTCCACTTTCATTCTTTAGAAGATTCATTACATATGCCCCAAGTGATTAAACTATACTCATGAATCACCTGTTGTGTTATTGTCAATATTTGAATTATATCATCCTAACTGCACTTTATGGGAGTTGTATATTAATACATTCATAGGTCACATTTTCTTTGATGGATGACCTCTGGATCTCTATGGCAGGTTGGAATAGGTTGATATATATTCTTTGTATTAAAATACTGTACTTATTTCAGTCTTCTTCAATATGTCGCCCTCTAGTGGCAATCTCTAAAATGGACTGTGCATAATCACATTTCCATCATCAAAACATAGGGCTAGATTTACTAAACTGAAAAAGAAAAGTGGAGAGTTGGCCATAGCAACCAATGAGATTCTAGCTCTCACTTTCCTATTACACACTAGAGAATATCAGATAGAATCTGATTGGTTATTATGGGCATCAAAACCATGTTGAATTTCAGGCAGGGGGTGGGGAATTGAATGGTTTTTATTCTTTGCAGCAGGGAGAGTATTTTAAATATGTGCTTATTTGCACATAGACACTGACCATCTTTATAACTGAAAAGAGGATAATATTTATCTATAAAAACAGCAACCAGCAGCTAATCCCTTATACCAAGAGGATCTACCAATTCCTCAAAGAAAAACGAACAATGAAGGATAGGTAAAAGGGATAAGCGCTGAGTGTATTTCTGTGGTGTTGGTAATGGATATAAAGCCCAGTAAAAAAAAAAAAAAACTATCATCCAGAATGTAAGTCCAAAGTGCAATTCATAAGAATTAATCTACCATCACAGGGAATCCATACATGTAACAAAAGAATATGGTACAAGAATATATTTAATATCACATGAAAACATTAATCCAACTAAAACAGTAAAGTTTTTGATACATTAATTTAAAAATACATAGATAAAAGCAGTATAAGCCCTGAATAAATCGGGTCCTCCTACAGAGCAGGAAATTACTGCAGTCTATGTTGTTCACACCACCAGTGGTGAAGACTTGGGGATCCGGCTACCTGCTGAGGGGTGCTGCTGTAGGCTGATGCATTTCTGGCTGGTCTGCCCTTTTTAAACATTCAATAATATTGTGACAATGTCACAATATTATTCCAAATCTAAAGTGTGTACAGAGTCCCAACCATCCTTCCAACTATTCTGCATCTACTTCCTATCCTCTATGGGCAAGCATATTCAGATATGATTTGAGAAGAGGATTATGGTAGATGAAAATCACAGGTCTTGCCAGTAAATCGTAGCAGTGTGTACATATGAATGGACATGTTCATCGGTACTTGAAATAGATGGTAATATCGTTTCAATAATTGTATTGTGTAAAATTTGATGACATTTGTTTCCTCCAAAGCCTTTGTCCTGAGTCTTGTTTGGTTTCTTGGTTTTCTTATGAAACATATGCACACTGGATCTTGCACTTCTGCTTCCACTCACATTACCATTGTAACATATACTACCCAAATACATCTACACAATCATCTCAGGACATATACCCTGTATGTGAGAAGTGTACTAAAAATAACATAATATTGCAAATATATTCTTTAATATTCAGAGGAATCTCTTCATGTTCTTCAGACCTTACATTATGGATCATTCAGTGTAACCGTGCTAGTAGTAATACACTACACAATTACTATTTCAAGATATTTCAGTAATAAGAATGAAGCCACGCTGTCTGTGATTGTAATCATATTTTAAAACAAGCACATCCTGTGAGCACAATAAAATACTCATTTTGATCACCAAATCCCATGCTTTCGGTGTTAAGCTGGCCATACACTAGGGCGATTATCGGCCCCAGCAGGAGGCCGATAAAAGGGACGATTTCCCTCTAGGGAAATGTCCCATTATCAGCACCATAAACCTCCTCTGCTAGAAGAAGAGGGGAGGGGGCAGAGCTCCATGTTGCTGTTGCTGTATATTTATGTACAAAGCTGCTCTGATAGCTGTGAAGGTATACTTTAAAGCTGTCAGAGCAGCATAGTACATAGATATACAGCAGCGGCTATTGCAGGCGGTAATACAGATAAGAATCAGCCGAAGCCGCGCTTCACACAGCGCGTTTTCAGCTGATCCCTGTCTGTACTACTCCCTGCAATAGCCGCTGCTGTGTATCTGTGTACTACGTTGCTCTGACAGCTTTGAAGGTATAATTTAGAAAACATAATACAGGAAGTAGTAGAGACAGGGATCCGCCGAAATCACTACCTGGATAGATCTACAGCAGCAGCTTTGAGGAATAGGGAGCCATTCAGCTTGCTCCTGATTTAAATCAAACATGCCAAAAAATCAAATAATCGCAACAGAGCATTTCAAAAATTGATCTGGACCATACACCAGGGCGATTATTTGCCCAATCACCCAATAATTGGTGATCGGGCTGATAATCGCTCTAGTGTATGGCCAGCTTTAGACTTTGATATAAGAAACCAACTCATAAATTTGTATGCATATCAATTTTGTGGGGCTACCCGTCTTCTCAATAACCAAGTAGTTGCAGAATGAGTCAAAGCCCGATAGTCCAATGGGTGACAGACTGATCTTATATGAGCAGAGTTGCTGGGCATTTGGACAGTCAAAACACTGACTATACAGCTTCAAGATATCACTGCAGCCATGGCCTGTCCCACCACAACTAGGAATGCACAGATGATGTGATGGGACATATATTGTCTGTGGAAGTTCTTTGCTCTCTGATATGCACATACACACATTCGGAGCAGTGGTCGCTGCAAGGAACGTGAGACTATGGAGAGTATGTCAGAGTGAAGCAATCTGGGTAAATATTATTTAGATTGTGTAACAAGTTAAGTGATGTTAAAGGAGAAAAAGTCTAGGGAAGTCATTACACACATACATAAAGCCTATCCACAACATTAAAACTCCTGGCTGACTAGCTAGATTGAAGATCAAAATTTTGTGAAGCAAGTGACCTTATCCACTGACCCACTAAATCAATGTTGCTCCATGTGAACCTATATGTTAGCATTGAACAACAGTATTCTGCATATTGCATGTACTAAGCTCTGAGAAAATAATATGCATTCCGCACTTCGATGTACCAGTCGAGCTGGGAACAATGAGCCAAACCTAGAGCTACGTTCACTTTACGTTTAAACGCCTTGAATATTTACGCGTCCGTAAATACTACGCACTCCCCTGGGCCGTGCATATTTTTCCCGTTTTACGCTTACAAAACCCTACCATAACTTTTCAAAGCGTAACTCCTGTTGGCCGTAATGGCTGCACATACTTACGCACCTAAGCACGCCCATACTGTACGATTTAAATGCCTCACCCTGCCTCCGAAGCATAATTACAGGTGTCGTATGTCTGGCACGCCCCTTCGTCCATAGTTACACTGATGATGGTAGGCTCGTAAGTACTTTCAGTTTCTGGTCATAACATCTGCTGCGCACATGCACAGAACACACAAAACTGCGTTTTTACGACTGCGGCGAGCGTAAATACGCTAAAGGTCATAGCTCTGGATCTGGCCCAATGGCCCTGATTCAGAGTTTGAGAATAAGGGAAAAGTTCCTCCTGGACTAAACCATGTTAACATCAAAGGAGTCAAATTTCATCTTTTGCACACAGTATTAGAGTTGAGAGGTGATGTTTCCTATCCCAAGTCTAAACAACAGCATGATAGTAAAGCTGGCTCAGTATCTGTGTGCAGTAAGCAAAAGCCAAGTATTCTCTCTGCATAAATAAAACAAAGTTAATGTGACTCCCCTAAAATAAACATGGTTTTTCCCAGTTGTAACTTTCCTCTCTTATCTTCAAACGCTAAATCAAAGCCAATATCTGGAAACTACTAACTGATGCTTACAACCATGTGTTAGTATATTATTCTTTAAGAGAATACATATGTGATCTGTGTAAAACATGTATATAGTATAAAGCTGGGTATGTACTACATAACTTTCATCCAATTATCATGCTGATCAAATGAAGTTTGTGTATGGAACAATATCACATTAGGGTGTTTTCATTCCATTCAAGAACTTTATTATCATGTAGAAAAACATATGTTTTTATATGTGTTCCAGAGACAGTTATAGACCAAAGCCAAGGTCCTCTAATGAATGGAAACTAGGTTAAATGCCATGATATGTATAACATCATGTATGTGTGTGTATATATATATCTATCCATAACTCAACTCAGCTAGGTATGTTAAATTATGGTAGTAATTAAAAAACAAACATTTTTAAAGTTGTTTTATTTAATAAATAAGGTCAATTAACAGTATTGTAAAAAGTGAACACCTGCTAAAATAAAAAGGCACTTAAAAACATGATTGTGACAAACATTAAACAAAAGCAAAGCAAATAGCTGGAGGCCAATATACAATGAAACAGTATGGCACAATTTTAAACACACAAAAAAGAAAGAAAAAAAAGAAAAAGAAAAAGTGAGGATGGTTTATAATGAAATGGTCGCATTGTAAGTAACCAAAAGACAATTCTAATTTTACAGCACGAGTAAGTCCTGTCAAGAAGGCAGTAAATGATTAGGAAGACGATCAAGCACCAGATTTAAAGAAAAGAAAACAAAATCAATCACTGATGAGACTGAAGGGCTATAAACGCCCTATTCTGAATCAGTGCATTATCTGCTTACGGTCAAGGCAGCATTTCATTCAGAGCTGGAATTTACCATTTAAAGGTATGGTCCAGGATCCTTTAGTACATTCATTTAGACATATCCTACTTCCTTAATCACTTGCGCTAACATTCACACATGATATACATTAACTCCAATCCACAATATTCTACTTCCCAAGCTGGTCGATTACGTTAAAGTCAGAGGTATGCGCCATATATTTCATTTCATTTGTCTGTAAATTCCAGCTCTGATTTTCCCTGTGAACACCTATTATCATAATACTTTCATAGGCAAAGCCTTTGGTAATTAAACCTCCCCCACCCCAACACAAAACAAGAGAAAGATAGGAGGTCAAAAAAGGCACAACGTGGCCTTCACCGACTATGTAACTGCGCAGTTGAAATTGTTTTGAAAGTCCAATGGCACCGATTACATTTTCTTGCATACCAAGTATTGCAGTTTTCTTTTGCTTTTTACATAAACTGTACATTGTGAATTTCTGTGTCAGACACTGTAATGCTTTAGTAAATCACTGCTGTGCCGCCCATCTAAAACCAGAGGGTGGGTACGAAGAACAAAAAATTGCTACTCTGCATACAGTGTAGAATTATTTACACGGAGAAGCCTTTCATTTTCCCTCATATTTTGGATTTACCACGGTTGTCACGGCACTCTTGTAGATGGGGTTTTCACCCTGTAAAGAGATTAAAGGGACATCAATGCTAAATACGGTCATTCTGGACAAGTACTAGGAAAATAAACATTCAATGTAAAAGGGGGTAGTATTAAGCCACTCCTGCTGGAATACAGGGCAAACGGTGCAGAGTTTAAACACCTATAGAGCAATAGGAAGCAACACACACTGGGCAGGGTGGTTACAGCACACTACAAACACGATAGACATTTCTCTGTAGTCTGAGCAGTTAGGTGAGAGGGTAGTTTAGGCTTTCAAAAATAAGACAATGCAAAAAAAACAACACAATAGCAGGCAATCTGGGACTCTCTAATCCAAGGACCATAAAACTGCTGTTTAAGATTCATGTTGTTAATATTTGTTTAATTTTTTCTTAAACAGCCAACGTGCTTGCAAAGGAACTGCTTCAGTATTAGGAATGCCCACGTTACAGCATGTACAAAGTAAGTCTAGTAAAAGCAGGTATATGCACCAGGAGTAGAACCTCAGCATGAGACTCGCCATCTCCCCAGCGTTCAGAAAGCTGGGGTTTTTATTTTTAGCACTAAGCAATAAACCTGTTTTGTCCAACACAGCACTGAACTTCATATTAAAATAAAACTAGTAGGGCTCATTCTAGTGGAGTCAAGTTTTTAATATTCTCTGTTGAACATATAATTTAGCAGAACCGTTTTTAAAAGCCAATGTAGCAATTTCTTTGCCAATTTTCCATCAGTCACTGCAGTACACACACACACACTGAAAAAGTTAACAGTCTGAGAGTGCACCAAGCATGCAGAAGAGGCAGAAAAGAAAAGGAAATACAAACGGAGACTTAGAGAGGAGCTTTGCGTCCATAGTTTGGGTTCTTGAAATTATTTATAGGACTCTTGTAAATAGGATTCTCTTGCTGGAGGAAATGAATCCGTAAAAGAAAAAGTTTACATTTACACATAACGGTCTAACAGAAAAGTCATGATTTCAAGCAAATACTGAAAAGGTTTACATGGGAATAACCTTGTTCTGTATTTCTCCTTTTTTGGGTGGGTGCATTTATAAAACAGAAGTGTGAATCTGGTCCATGGAGTGTAATTTGCCCCAAAATATCTTAAGCTATATTCTGTAGTGATATAAGGCCAGTTCTGATTCCAGGCATTGCTATTCTCTCCCATCTGCACACTGCTGCATAATATTTTGAAATACTAAGAACCTTCAAGACTGAACTAATATTTTATTTTCTACATCGCCTGGCCTCCTCATTTTGCTGAGACAATGATGCCTGCAGATATTCTTTAACTATGGGCTTCAAAAGTATATTGAATCTTCCGGATTTCTAGACTTGTATGGGTAAATATTTTTACTAAAAAGGAGAGAGTGAAATTATAGAGGATTATAGACACGGTCAGAGGTTACGGTAAAAATGATCATGTAAGACAATAAAAGGCATGTGAAACTAGCAGAGAGCATAAAGACCTTACGTTCCAGATTTAAGTAGAAAGTAAAATATGAAAATAGCAGAACACTTACAGTGTCCCACTTGGCATTCATCTTCTCTTTCTCGAATTTGGCAAACTCCCTTCTGTCATGAATGATCATTAGAAGCTTCCATATAAGTAGTAGAGCCAGCCCAATAAGAACAATGCCCGCAACGACACCAGCAACAATGGGAATTATGTCAGGGCCACTAGGACACTCTGAAAAAGAGAATTAGTATTAGGTTTGTCAATCATTAGCATATAACATCACAATCATAAGAGAGACTGGGTATAAAAGAGACCTCTGCTCACAAGCTTAATGTTTATAGGATAGAGGTTTAGCAACAAGACATTGAACATTAGCAATAACCCTTCAATGATCTGGTTATATAGTATAAGTGAAGGTGATGAGGGGGACGGGTGGAGGAAATCACCATAGTAGTACATTGGTTTTCTATAATTACAACATAACATTAGTTACAGGTCTTACGGATCTCCATTATGTAGATGCTTTCCCACCACCCTCCACACAGAGAACACTTCTCACTCCCTCCCCTGAAGCCACGCTCCCTACCATACAAAGGCACTAGGGTTAGTTTGGATAACAACCAATTAACCTACTAGCATTTTTTGGCATGTGGGAGGAAATGGGAGCACACGGAGGAAACCCACACAGACATGGGGAGAACATATAAACTCCACACAGATAAATCCTTGTCCAGGAATCAGACTTATGACCTCAGCAATATGAGACACAAGTGCTACTCACTGAGCAAACAGCTGCTGCCCAATGGCTCCACGAATGACTGTACAGTCACCTTATGGCAGACTGACATTTCTCTTGCATAGAATTCATAAAGCCATAGCAGAATAAAATAAAAGCTTACCGGGGTCTTTCACAACATGCACATGAACCTCTGTATTTGCGTGGACAGAGTAGGTGAAGTAGAACCAGCAGTCATCAGCATCTTTCTCTTTGCAGTGTGTGAGAGCGTCTTTCTGTCCAGGCTGTGGTAACTGATCGCGATTATCCACAATGGTGTAATTGAAACTCTTGCAGTTATTGCAGGCTGCCTGATTCTCTCCTTTCTTAAATGCGACACATTGTACACATTCCCTTTGTATCAAGGAATAAAACAAAATCAGGAAATACAAAAAAAAAAAATGACAATGTCCATAGACGCAAATAAATAAAGTACTAAATTTGGGTTAAGGGAATAGTTTAAGCTTTAGCTTGGGTTTGGTGTACCGGTACAATGTACCAATTTGCTGCATTGTTTTCCTGCAAATCTGATGCGACCTAAATTCAAAGAATGTGGACACTGCAAGCTATCAGGATCCCACTGCTCCACCGGTGACAGGTAAGATTATTCCCTAAATCTAATATTCTCTTACATTAATCCTCCATAACCTGCAGCCTAACCCTCCCCTTCTATCATCCTAACCCTAGCTCTACATGTCCTGCAAATTGAAAGAAAGAAAATGCATTAAAAAAGGCGCTGTGGGCAAGACCCTAAAAAAAAAAATCTGTGGTTCAGAAGGGAAGTGTATTACCAAGGAGAAAAGGCCAATGTTCTTAAATAAGCTGGATATAAAAGAGCGGCACAGGGCTGTGGTAGACAGCTAGGGAGAGCATCTGGAAGTCAATCCAGGTGAGTGTGGCTCCAAGACCTCCTTTGACAGCTGACCTGTTTCATGCCTGCCATCTCCTTTCCCTGGCGCTGCCCGGTCCAGTCAGTGTTTTACCATACAGTGGGCAGTTGGATCTAAGGGAAGTTGTCCAAGTGACTTTACACATATTTATTCTCTTGTTTATGTACCTTTTAATCGTGTGGAAGTAAAGCTTAATGTTTTATTTATAGTTCTTCTCTGTCTCTGTTGGAGGTTGCAGGGACTGGATTCACACTCGCCTGGATTGACTTCCAGACGCTCTCCCTATCTGTCTACCACAGCCCTGTGCTGCTCTTATATCCATTTTATTTAAGCACTTTGGCCTTTTCTCCTTGTAATATACGTCCCTTCTGAACCACTGATTTTTTTATGGTCTTGCCAACAGCGCCGTTCTTCGCTCATTTTCTCTCTTTCTTTTAGTTTGGGAAACTCTATTATACGTTTAAGCTGCAGTCTTAAGCGTTGAGTGGTTTATATATCATTTACAGATTCTCCATGTCCCACAGCCTAATCACCGTGACCCAATTATAGGAATATTCGTAACGCGGGCGATTTCAACGCCGATAGAGCCACAGTTTAGCTGCAATCTGTATGTTTGTCAGAAATCGGTCCTTTGGACCTGCGATTGCATCCCATTCAGGCTACAGTCACCATGCGTTTGTTATCCTGTCCTATTCCCAAAACACATTTCTACAGCAACAAACAATTGTAAGAACGCTTTTACTACTCACTTGTGCTCAGCACAGACGCCAAGGCAGGTCTGACACATCTCACAGGTTTGTCCTTGGAATTTGGGGTCGGTACATTTACACCGCCCACACTCGCATACACCTCTCCCGTTACATTCCTGTCCATTTGCTGCCATACACGTGGATTTATCCAGAGAGCAGTCACAAGCGCTGCCAGTGTAAAGGGGGTGACACTCACACACTCTGCATTTGCAAACACCATTGCCTGAAATAAATAGGGCATATTGTAGAATATGAGTAATATCCATAAAATAATAAAGCAACTCACACATAACGAGTATAATCACATTGGATCACCCACCGGCCTTTAATGCACCTGTATACATTTACCTATAATATATTTTGATCTGAGAAACTTCCATTTTGTGTGTATACTGTGTGGGAGCAGCAGCTGGGAGGGGGTGTTGTTCCACAGCAGCTATTTTGGAGATGCCTCGAGGCAAGTTAGAGTTAGGACGACCATGAGCAGAAAGACCTTGACTGGTGGCTTATCATATATTTGTAAATATGTGTAACAGACATTTCTGCGTTTTATGTTACAGATAGAAAAGTTTAGTCTGTTACTGGCTAACGGCAGTGTTGCTGGACATTCTCTATCCTGTGTTTCTGTTGCTAGGAGATTACCCCCTGGCCTTTCATGCACCTGTTTACACTAACCTATAAATTGATCTTGGCAACTTCCATTTTTTGTGTGTATATAATCATACTGGACCAAAACCATGCTTTCCATATTACGTGGGGGGTCTGTCGGGGCGAGGGGCAAGGAATGAACTGAAGGCAGCCTTAAGTAACACTACAATTTACATGCTTCCTCCATCCACCTTGGCGGGCAGAGGGAAAGCAGTCCGTTACTACAGATTTTCCATCGTACAGAACTATGTGCCTTCTACTCAAAACACCGACACAAGTCTGGATCCCTTCCATTGCCACAAATAGATGAACAACTTTAAAAGGCCTAAGCCATGGTTTAAGTATTTATGTAGCATATAATAAGCCATCACATGATCCCCAAGCACCATCTGTAGAACAGAGAAACTACATGAACATGACCAAACTTCTCCAAGTAATAAAACGAAATGATGGGTAATTTCAAAAGCGCTGGAAACGTACACTAGAACAAATAAATCAATAATGTCCAATAGAAGAAAAATGTCCATAGACAAGCGGCATACAGGTGATATGTAAAACCCCCAAAGTCTAACTGATTAAATAAAATCTTCACTGATGTAAAAAATAAACTCTCATCCCGATGATGTCATGTACGCCATGGGGAGAAGGTCCACAGCAGCTGCTTGGCGGTCCGGAGACTAGTTTCCAGAGCGCCAAGCACCTGCTCTGGACCTTCTCCCCGCCAACGTATATCCGATGCCCCGGGACTTCTTCCATCTACTGCCTGGACATCCGTATGCTGGACATTTGATTATCGGTAGGGGATTCGTTCCTATCACAGCTTGCTTATTTGTTTTATTGGGTTTTTTTTGCCACTGTGTATTTGGTTTCTATGTTTGCAAGTAAACTTTTGATTTTAGACTTGGCTGTCTTTCATCTTGTTCTTACTTGTTCATACTGACCCTTGTTTCTTCTTCTCCCTTATGGCATCATTGGGATGAGAGTTTATTTTTTACGTCAGTGAAGATTTTATTTCATCAATTAGACTTTGGGGTTTTTACATCTCACCTGTATGCCGCTTGTCTACGGACATTTTTATTCTACTGGACATTATTGATTAATTTGTGTTGTAGTGTACGTTTCCAGCGCTTTTAAATTACCTATCATTTGGTTTTATTGCATGTTTTTTTTAGTTTTGGACAATATAGGGTATTTTATGGCAGCAGGTTATCAGCGCTGTTAAGATTCCTATCCCATTTTTTCTTGAAAGTTCTCCAAGTCTCTATGTCCATAGGAAAAATTAACAAGTCATCTTTATAGGCCATAAAAAAAGCTAATAAAATGTACATTATGGAAGGAAAAAAGTAGAGAAGGTAAAAATTTATTTATAATATACTATAAATAGCCTTTAAAAAAAAGTTATATATATTTAAATGCTCTATTCCTACCTCCACAAATCAGTCCATTAGATCGGTCACAATTGAAGTTGTCGCAATCGCAGTATTTGCCAGAATAGATTTCAGTGGGATTTTCCCTTTTCTTGCACACGCACTGCCCACAGATACAGTCGCCATTGTTACTGCAGATCTCCGAGCTGTTCTCCTTCCTGCACTGAGCATCCATATCTTCACTGCTGACCTGCTCTGTGCTGCACTCACATTGCTTCCCAATACGACCCTCATTACATCTGAAGAGAGACAGAGTTCCAGAATCAAGTGTTACAAACTAGGAGGCCTGTCTTTGTGTTCTAAGCCTTGTTTCGGCAGAATTATACTGGTTACCGGGTGCTACAATTTGTGGCATAATGACAGTAAGCAATTATCTTCAACAATGTGTAAAAATATATACCCATAATTTGTTTATAAATTACTCTTAAAACACAAATAATTACAATGAAGTAATAAGGAAAGATTCCCAACTGGTGGGAGTCCTCTGGGGAAGTGCACTGTGTCCGGGGATTGATTGCTTAGCCTCTTCAAGGCAGAAGCAATCGATTTCCCAACCAGTTCGGAAATGGCTTGGAGAGAAAGGACCTATCAAAATAGGGCCGTTCGCAACGGAGACCCACACCCATTCCCGACATAGAGAGATTTCAATTACAGTTATATTTATGCAAAGAAATTATAGTACTAAAAGCCTTTGTTGCTATGTGTAATACTACAGATATCAGCTAAACAAGAAGGTATATTAAGAGAACACAAAAAAAAATTACATCAAACTTGCCTCCAATTTACACTACAAAAATTTCAAAATATAGATCGAAAAAGTCACATTCTATACGCACCAAAAACACAGGCATTAAAAGATATTTGATACACATTGAATACCTGCAGGCTCCGCATTCAAATGTTCCATTTCCAAAGTGACAATTTGGGCTATCCGGGGTTCCAGTTTGTTGACAATCACATTCACAAATGAATTTCAGAAGAATCTCCACTTCTTCAGTGAAACCCAAAGGCTTGATTTTAATGGATTCCATCTGATGATTTTTTGGGCATTTGTGAGCAGTTACACTGATTTCAAATTGAACCTTTGGGGGGGAAAAAAAAAACCACACCAGAAATTTTAGCCTAATGTTCCACTAGTCACTTTCCAAACCTACAAACAGTACAAATAATAGTCAGACACTAAACACATACCTGGTCTCCTAGAGAAATGTTGGAGCATTTCCTTCCATTTTCTCCGGTACCAATAAAGCCGTTCTTGCAGAATGATTTATAACTGATTGTTACACCCTCTGGCAACTTGCTATTCTCCAAAATCAGTTCTGAAGACAGTGACTAGATTGGAGGAAAAAAAAGGACCCACATCTCAGAGAAATTCACATAAAGCTACGACACAATGCACACCAATGACCAGTGAATAGATAAAGAAGCCATTCACCAGGTAATTGTTAATACAGTAAGCAAATACTCACATTGTAGGAGTCAATGATCAATTGAATGACATTGCTGGAGTTTGCAGACAAGGTTCCAACAGCTGATTTGGGGATTAGATTTTTCAATTCCTTTCAAAAGAATAACAAAATTATAGCCAGTGATTAATGTAGCTTTTTTTTTTTTGAAAATATGTTTTATTGTAGTTCAAGTTATTATGGAGGGGAGGGGTACAGAAAGAAGAAGGGTTGGGAGAACATGTTAATCACATTTGATACATGTAATGTCAAACAGACAAGGATAAACAAGGAGTAAGTACTTTAACAAGAGATAAACATAGTCAATCTGGCTAGCTTTCATTCTAAACACGAAAGTAAAACACTGAAATCCCAGAACCTAGGGACAGCAGATTGAGGGTCAGGGAGGGATAAAGGTGAGACAGGGGCAGGGAAATAGTGTGATGTTAACGGTTAGTCATGTAAAACAGAGTTAATGTGAAAATAAGCGAGCCAGGGGGACCATACCCCAGTGAAGCATTTAGAATTATGAAGAATGCTAGAAATATATTCTAATTTGTAAATTCGCCAAATTTCCTTAATGATGGATGAAAGGGAGGGGGGATATAGCTGTTTCCAATGTGCTGCAATCTGACACTTGGTGGCGTTTAAAATGTGCATTATAAGGAGACGAGTACTCTTAGAAGCATCCGGGATGGTGCAGGGAAACAGAGAGTAGGTGGGCGAGGGTGGGATGGGAACACCTATGACAGAGGAGATCAGGTGGTGGACCTCTTTCCAGAGGGCTATAATCTTCGGGCAGGACCACCATATATGAGACAGGGTTCCTTCCTCCCCGCAGTGACGCCAGCATGCAGAGGAAGTGGAGGGGAAAATTAAGCTGAGCCTTTTAGGAGTTAAATACCAACGATAATAGATTTTATGAGTGTTTTCGTCGATCCGGACGCAAATGGAGGTTTTGGCTAGATTTTCTCTAATTGATGTCCAGTCCTCCTCGTCAAGTGACTCTCTAAGATCTCGCCGGAGAAACAAACGATAGAAAGTTGATATAATTGAAACCCAAATTGAGGTTAAATAGGGTCTAGGGTCAGTATAGTTTTCAATAAACAAATGGGCAGACTAGATGGGCCATGTGGCTCTTATCTGCCGTCACTTTCTATGTTTCTATGTTTTAGGAGTTAAATACCAACGATAATAGATTTTATGAGCGTTTTCGTTGATCCGAACGCAAATGGAGGTTTTAGCTAAATTTTCTCTAATTGATGTCCAGTCCTCCTCGTCAAGTGACTCTCCAAGATCTCGCTCCCATTGAAGCTCAGGGGTCTTTTAAAGTGACGGAGAAACAACCGATAGAAAGTTGATCTAACGATTCTTGTGTGCAGGAATTGGGTATAAAATTGTGGTGGAGCAAGGGAATTATAAAAGTGGTGCAGTTGGAGGTACTGGAAGAAGCAGGTATGAGGAAGGTGGAGCCTGGTCTGAAGATCCGTAAACGAGGGAAAAAAAACGGAGGGGACAGGTCTGAAAAGTGGCAAATGTCACCAGCTATCCATGGCGAGGAGTGTCTGTCATGTAGCTTCTTAATTACAGCACTTGCCATACAGAAGCATGTGGCAAGCTAAGCAAGGACATAATGTTCTATGTGAGACAGTCTTGGTGAATTTACACCTGCATCATATGTGCATAACGATTGCCAAAGCATCGGCATCCTACTTGCATATACACTGGAAACGTCTTTACAGATGGTCAGATACATCTGGACACAAGCTGTAAGATAATGCATCAACTACTAAGGAAAGTTAAGAAGGAGGCGTCACCTTGTAAACTGGCTGGAATTCCTCAGTCACAGCGAAAATAGTTTGTATGTTGTTTTCACTAAGCTTCTGCACTAGATGAGCGATTGATGGATAATCCTGCAAGAGGAGAACCAGTATTAAAACAATAGCTTGAAAGCAGAGATACAAAACATATGGATCTAACCAACACAAACATACTCACATAGTAATGGCTCATGGTGTACATATTATCATGCATGTGACATTTCCCATCATTCGGCAAAACAATTCCTCCTAATTTTCCATCCCCAGCAAAATGGAAGCCAGCATCAGTTGAAAAGACCAACAACCGTGTAACATTCCTCCAACCAATTTGTTCCTGAAAAAAAAGGAGCTTTATTTACTAAAACAGAGAGCAATCATCATACAGGTCAGCTTCTTCTAGAACACAGCATTTATAAGCCAATGGTTCATTGTAAGCTTAGATTAAATTAAAAAGAAAAGTTGCTTTGATTTAGAAAGCAAAGAAAATTATCTGTTTAAGAGCTCTTCTCCGTGCATAATAAATATATTCTCACAGTACTTACTCCACACACTGCAACTTGCATTATTGCATCAAATCCGCCTTCTGGAGAATCCAGATTACCGGAGATATGCTGTTTGCCTACTAGGTCATTGAATAGCCTTCCATTACTTGTAAGATTAAGCACATTCTTATAACTGAATGGACTGGTACAGTTCTGGTCAGTGGTACAAGGATTGATGAGTTTAGCAGGAGTGGTACTAATGTAAGGCATAACCGTTTTCTCCACAAAAGATCCAAAACCTAAACAAAAAAAAAAAGCAGACAAAAACAAAGTGAGATTTCAAAAACAAAAACACACAAGTCGACACACAAAAAGCAACCTATGGGACATTGCACAGTATATCACATCAGACATACTGCTATGTGCGGACAATTGGCCATGACCTGTATTGTGTGGCGACTGGTGATGGGACAGGTCAGGTGTATAAAGAAACAAAGATAAATTATTCCGACAATGTGAATAAACCCTAAAATGGGAATTGCACCCAAATGCAAGCATTCTGGAACACAGAATAAGCTGATCAGACACCATTACACAATCATATTACTTCATGTAACTCATACCTATCCGGAAGTCAGAAGTAATCTTTTCCATCTCACTCATAAGAGCAGTGCCAAGGCTTTTCACATTCTCTAAATCGTCTTTCATTGAAAAGGACAGGTCCATAAGATAGTACAGATCAATAGGATAATCTTCAGCTCTTCTGAATGTTAAATTAAAGGTCTGTGGTTCTCCTATCCAAGCAAAGGAAAACCAGGTTACAAAAGGATAGGCTTGTTAACGGAAATCTACTGAACTGCAGGAGTGTTACAAGGATTACATACCTGATCGCAGCTCAAATTTTAGTTGCTGTGGACGGATCTGGGTAATGTTTGCCGGATCCATACGCTCTCCTTTGGCCTTGTTTGTTATAGCATTGTCTTTAAGCTTTTCCTTGCTGCCTCTGGGATTTTGAATGTCATCCTCTGGACAGCCTTTACTCTTCAAGGAAGCCAGGTCATCACAACGTGCAGATGTTGGTTCACCTTCTTGCAAGAAGTCCTAAAAACCAAAGAATAATAATAAAAATCACATACACACAAAACTAAAACACAATGCAAGAGACTAAATTCCATATATTGTGACAGTCGTATGCTAATTTAAAGCTTAAACCAAAAAGAGCACATTTTTAAACAAGAGCAAAACAACACTCAGTTTTCCACTAAGAACTACAAGGTTCTTGCAGGAGAATTTAATAACGTGTGTCTGGAGACCTATACTGATCGCTACTGACCACACCTTTTAACGCATTACTTAATAGCTCTATTTTCTGTTGAAGTATAATAAACAAGAAGTGAGTGACTATTATAGAAAAGAATAGCAGATATGTAACTTATAAATCACAAGTTCAATCTATTCTGACATTCACAAAAAAAGTCAATACAAAACGCTTATGGTAACAAGTATAAAAAGTCAATACAAAACGCTTATGGTAACAAGTATCACTTGATACCTATGTAGGGCAGGATATATAGTGGCAAGGAATTATACGGGCCCTTTAGAAATGCATAGGTTTCTAGGTAGATAACCTGAGTTTTTATTGAACAATCTGAACAAAGGAATTTATGCTATTTTTATTTATATAGTAACTAAAGGGATCTTCCTTTTACAAAAATAATTTGGTAAAGGGCCAATTAAGTTACTTTTTATAAATCAAAGCAACCCAAGACATAAGATCATCTACGTTTCACAAAAGAGACAACCACCATGGAATAATGTGCTTAATTAAAATCAGGCCTTGTTTTTAAACTAGCAAGTAGACACTCATACACAAGTACTGTACTGTAGTGCCTATATCCAAGACTGTCCTCATACTCTGCGTAGTCAGTACAATAGTTATACACCATTAAGAATTCTAATAGTGCCACTTTTCACACTTCCACACTTACCACTTTTGTGCACCAGCCACAATTTGGCCCAGCTTGTATACATTCTCCACATGACTTAGCATTGGCTTTCAGACATTCAGTTCCACCTATATAAAAGATGTTAATAGTTAGTGAAGTACTTGGAGCACATTATAATAGCGTGTGTGTGTCTTTATATATCTATATCTATCCATAACATTTTTCATTCAGGAAGTAGGGTTTATAGTGTATATGCTAACGAACTGCTGGTCTTCAGGTAGACCGAACCACAAAATAATAGCCTAAAATAGACAAATATTAAAGGCAGTTCATGGTAACTAGTAAAAATGGACCTGACCCTAAACTATGTTCAGATTTCATTGGTTAGTATCCACACCAGAGGCTAAAGTTTGGAATTTGCCATCTTAAATTCTACACAGAGGAGAATATGGTATTCCCCCTGCACCCAACACGTGGAAGGGTTTTACATTCCTTGGACACCACCTACCTATAGTATTCTACACAGAGCTCTTATTGTACAATTAGAATGCCAATGCCCACCCGTTATGCATATCTCGCAGACATGGTGTGTGGGCACGCCAAGCTTGCGGATGTTAAACTCCACATGAAACACAAAGTCGCCTGAGGTTATCAGTCCTGGATCTGGCCCATCGATTGTATGAATGCTTATTTATAGTGGTGGTCACTGTACAGTCTAAGGACAGACCTTCTTATCACTATGATGTTAAACATGCAGCTATGTACTCACATTCACCCAGCAACAACATGCATAAGAGAACTTACCTTGCTGAGCGCTGGTGCACAAAAACAAATGCAAACACAGTCCCAAAACGAAAATTAAATTACACGCCATCTGCAAAGAAACAAAAACACATTTAAGAGACTGATTCTAATCTAACAGACGCGTTACCAAAACTGAGCCAATTCACATATATCACGGTAATGTCTCTAGAATCTTCTAGATAAACGATATGCTGATTAAACACTTTAAAGCTGGGCACACACTGGGACGATTACCGATCCCAGCAGGAGATTGTCCGATAATCAGATCCCATTATCTGTACCATACACCTCTCCTACTGGGACTGATAATCCTAGCAGAAGAGGGAGCCACTAGCAGAAAAGGAAGTCATTCATTCAGTGATACAATGTTTATATTAAATCCTCTCAGAGAGTGTTTCTGGTGCGTTTATTTGGCATTTGAAAATAAAATATCTTGCCCACTAACTACAGGGATCATTTGTCCGATCACCCGATAATTGGATGATCGGGCCACTAATTGCTCTAGTGAATGGCAAGTTTTAGTGTTTTATCTTAAGAAACTTCTTTTGCTGCTGATTTTTTATGCCACCATTAACCAACAAGGATTAGTACCAATATGTTAATATTTTTTTTTTTTTTGTAAATTAGCTATATAATAAGAGGTCTAGTACGGCATGACTATGGATAGGGATTGCTGGATATAAAGTGCTTACTACATGAATATTACCATTGCAAGTTTTTTTGGGTAGATTTTAACCTTATATGCACTGTCAAAGATAAAAACCTGAAAGTGTGTTACGACAATGAGCTCAATTTATTGTGATTAACACAGTTGTTGATTAACAGGTGCCCATTTTTGGTCTGCGACAAGCAGATGTGTAGCAGACTCCTGACATTATAAATACTCTGAAATGTTCAGTACTTACGGAGTGAGTAACACTGCTTATAACACGGACATTCTTAAACAAATGCATCTTTGGAGAGTGGAAGCCTAGGCATAGATTCCAGGCCTGCAATGTTTCCATATATGGCCTGACCATTGCTTCTGCAGAAAAACTGGGCTGGCTTCATAGTCTTAAGCTTACTGGCACTGTGCTAGAGTCTGTTATTGTCATTTACACCTCACCGGTATAAAAGGACAACACTTGTGCAGGATCTCAGTTATTTCACTGAAAACAAATAATCAGATTTGTTGCTTAACTTTATAAAGCATCTACATATTCAAAGACAAAGGAGGAAGAATTGTTTACCTATTATACTAAAACTCCATTAGAAATTACAGTGTAACTTCTATATAGAGGCATCGACCATCATCTCCTGTCATTCTCTCTACATATGCATATAAGCCAGCAGACACCAGAATCTTTCCTATATATAACAAACATTATTATAGCTTGCAACAAAGAACACACAACCCACTGAAATAACTTCTAAAAGCAGCCGTTGTGAATAAGATGGCTACAAGACTTTCAAGTATCAGCAGCTATTTGATCTATCCAGCAAAATCATTTTAAATGACTGACTCTCTAACAATTCCCAATCACTAATTCAACAGTGATGCAGAGGACACCATGACGTTGGCTGTATCACTGTCGATTAGTTTGCAGTCTTTTCTTCTCTACAGACCTGCTCCCGAGTCGATTTTCCCCAGTTCTATCCCTATGTCCGCTCTTCTTCCTCTCACTCCTTTCTAATGCTGTTTTCCTTTCATATAACTGCCGCTGGAGTTACATCAGTTTATTAATAGAGTTGGTGCTGGGGTTAGGCTAATTGCAATGCCACAGGTGTCGAATTATTGACCCTACCACATATAGCAATCCTAGCCAACCTGTAGCTTTCAAGATGCTGCAAAACTACAAGTTCCAGCATGCTTTTACTGCATAGGCATAGCCGATACCCGTCAAAGCATGCTGAGATTTGTGGTTTCACAACAGCTGCAGAGCCATAGGTTAGCCAGGCCTGACAGAGTAAATTTGATTATTAAAACCTGTCCTTGGGACTTGCATGCAACAGCCACAAGGACACTGTGCTGAACACGTGGAGGGGAAGCATTGTGTTATTGAGTAGACCGTACTTTGTAACAGAGCTTCATGGGAACATTAAGTTCAGCGCAAAACGTATTATATTTTATCTCCTTCATTTAGATCTCAAAACAGTCAATTCCGTGGCTCAATACATCTTTAAACAACAGCACATTAATGACCTTAACAGTTATGAAAGCCTACACCCGGCAAGGTTCCGTTCACTGCTGTGAACAACCATTTTAGATTTACACACAGCTGACAGTTAATTTTCGGCTGTGTGTAATTTAGAACATGGCTCTATTTAGAGGGAGGGAGATGCATTTTAGTCGGGTGGTCTTTGGGTTAGGCTGTAGGTAAGGGAATCTTAGGGCTAGGCTGCGGGGAAAGGAGCCTTAGGGCCTTTGGAAAAGTGGAGATGATGCCTATAGCAACCAATCAGATTCTAGCTCAAACATTCCTATTACATACTAGAGAATGTCAGCTAGAACCTGATTGTTTGTTATGGGCTGCATCCCCACTTTTCCAAACCCGCAGCTTAGTAAATCTGGCCCTTAGAGTTACGCTCTGTCTTCACGGAAAGTGCCCTTCACAGAGCTGTCATTACCCTTTGCATGACTGGACTTAAAAAGATTAAAAAATAATTAGCCTCCATGTCTGCCCTGTCTAACACTAACCCAGTGATGAGCGAGTTAGTTAATATTTATTACAAAAGAAAGCGTTCCTGCAGGCCTACAAAATGGAACCTCCCCCCAGAACTTATCTGCTTGCCAATAACTCATCACTCATGAGTGTTCTTTTATGTTATTCCAGTCACTCTTATTGCAACATATAAAAGGAGAAAGGATGTGACTATTCAAACTAGAATGTCCTGTGTTCCAGGGCTATATTACCTCAGCAAACCTACAAAATACACTAGAATAGGAATTGTGCATGCAGAAAAATAGAATATATGCTAAGAGTGAAGACTACTATTTATCATTAAATGAACACATAATAATGTGCACTGAGAATACAGCGTTTACAATCTTTATTTCTGACCAGACTGTCACCCTGAGGGGTAGTGTGAGACGATCAGCCGACTTAAATACTGATGGCGTTTTGATATGCTTTGTAATTGTTTAGACTTAGGGGTGCCATGAAAAATTACCGAGACCCTTGACAGTAGCTGGAACTGTGAAAGTTCAGGAAGCACAGCCTTACCACATGTACACAATCACACTGATAACATTGGCTTTCTACAAAGCGGGAGCAAGCACTGACAACCTCCACACACTAAGTACACCAGATGGGAATGTACACGGTATAACACTGAGACAGCAAAGATGGCTGCTGTGCTCCAGGATGCAGAAGGAACAGTTTTCTATAACTAGAAAAGTTGCTTGAGAGTTGTAGGTAGTCACACCTTGCTAAAACACCCAAAAATTCAAGATAAAGTTAGAACATTTGCACTGGCAGAAAACACCCAAAAATTCAAGATAAATAAAGTTATAACATTTGCACTTGTAGAACAATTATAGTCCTCAAAAGATTCTATTGTTTGGTTAGTGATTTTTTCCCCTAACCAGTAGCAGTGGTAACTCTGCAAAAAAGAGTTAATTGGCTATATAATAAAAAGGGGCTTGGCTAGTGATGGGACAAAGTAAAATTAACATGAGCATGCAGTTGTTACTATACCTTACAACAGAGATGATAGATTCATTACCTAGCGTAGAAGTCTTTTCAATAAAACAGACTTTTAGATTACTAATAAAAAAACAAAACCCATATTTGCTTTGTGCTATCATTTACTGGGTCTGATACTGCATCAACTGTACTTTAAACAGCATGACCTTCATTTGCAAAAGTGATCAAGTAAGGCTGGATATATCCCTATGCAAACTACGTCATATGCAATGGGTACAATTTCACTGATGATTCAGCCCGATGAGCAGCCGATTCCCGTGTACACACTATACCAAACTACCAGCAGATCTAAAACCATCTCCTCTCCTAATCATCTGCTGGAACAATTTGTGACTCCATACACACTACAGAAGACTACTGCAAAAGTCAGATAGACAGTCAGTCATCCTGCATACACACTACTCACATTACTAGAAAATGGGACCTGTTCAGATTCACGTGAAGGAGCAACCACCTGTTTATCAGATTCCAAGGGGTGACTGGTGAGGTTACTCTGCAGCCTCTTTCTCCCTTGCTTGCTGAAACTACTGGAACAGAAGCGTGATATATAGTTGCTCATCCAATGACATAACCCAGACAGTGTGCCTTGGAGGAGAAACAGAAAACCTGAACTGCTGAGTGGCAAACACAATGGTTTGATCCATAATGGTAATGGTGCATTGCACTGCTCCGGTGGAGTTTGATAAAGGAGCAGCGGTCATTTCTGTTTTGGATCTGTGCACAGTTTCATCAACTACCAAGGATCATTGATTTATCTGGAGCTGGATATGGGCTGTATAAGACTGCTATCACTAGCGCACCAATATTACCATTGCTGTCTGGCTGAGGATGCGGGAGGAGCAACCACCTGCAGTTTCTCCACAGTGGAGGTCATTACTCCTCGTCCACTGAAGCTATAGGGAGTCAGCATTGCACTTCTGTCAGCTGACAAGCAGGGGAGAAGGCCACATGGCCACCCCAATGGATGACCCAGCAATTTGCCCTTCACATCAATCCGGTTGCCAGGTACAAAATTGCAGAGTTTATATATACATTTTTGGTCATAAAATTTGGCTTCCTATATTTTTTTCTGCTGAAAAACGTTTCTCACATTCAGTAGTGAACATTTTACTATTGGGGCCTGCTGCTCCACATGTAGATTCTGTCTCAGTCTCAAAGATTGTCCTTACAGCAGTGTATTTAATAGGTGGCTCTATTATCATTGTGCAAAATCATTTACAGACTAGGAAACATGAACCAAGATAACGTTCACCACATATGGGCTGATCCTAACACTTATCCTGACCAAAATAATCAGTGGCCAAGTGGGATGAGCTGCGGGCTTTAGTTTAGTTAGGGTTGTCAGGAGGACAAAAATACAAACAGGTTCTGATTGTTTACAAAAATTCCCAAACATTCAAAAAGAGATTTCCCCCCGTGGCTTCTTAATATTCTATTGCCCCAACTCAATGATACCGCAAATATTGTTCAGCATGTGGGCAGAATAAAAGAGAAGTTGGACTGAAGACTCACAAAGTGAAAAGTAACCACTGTGCAGTCTCACAGCAAACCACATACAGCTATGACAACTGCAACTCACTGATGACATTTTCAGACAGCAACTTATCACCACATTGACCACACTATACATTAAATGGAAGAGAATATGGTATCACTAAATGAATGAAAGAGCTAAAGATGTGAACAGCGAAACAGGAACAAGAAAACACAATTTTTCAAATAATACCGCTTTCAGATCGCTGCCCTGGTAATATCCCGAGTCTGTGAACCCAGGATATTGCCAGGATCCCAGACCCTGTTTCACACTGCAGGGCAGACCCGGGAAATTCCGGGACCCAGGTCTGCCCTGGTCATAGTGAGTCATCAAACTATGTAATTTGTTTACACCAATCAAGTAGATTATGTGCTACCTGGGTTGAAAACACCGGATAGCACCTTTCACACTGTACCCCTACCCGGGTCTGACCCGGGAATAACCTCTCTTTTCACCTGGGTTGAATTCCCGGGTCATTAGACCTGGGTAGAGGCACCCGGACCCTTTCACACTGAGCCCTTACCCGGGTTTTTGCTGCTTTCCCTGGCAAAAACCCGGGTTTTTAGGGCGATGTGAAAAGGGTATAAGATTTGGTACAAAAATATGTATCTTTGTTATTATACCAGTAATTTAACAATTAATTCTGTACATACACAGTGTGTTAGATTGGCAGTGACAGTATACCTAGAAATGACTGGAGACTGCATACTGTTAAAAGCTGTAACACACTATGGAGGTTTCCCTTGAAAGTTCTCTATACAAACTCAAGTATTAATAGTTTTCTACTGGCACCAGACTATTTAATGGAAAACAGATGCAAACATTAGTGGATCATACAAACCTCACTCAGCGAGTGTCCGAATCAACGTCATTGCCCCAGTACCACAACTGTGGGACTTACTTCCATGGCTATTTATGTGCCAATATGCAAATTTGTGGGCAAGCAACACATTATGATACAGATGACCAATATTTGTTAATGGATACACTGTTGCAACCTAATGCATAGGAGATATTTAATGTTCATAAATTCAAGAGAAGTTGTTTGCACTTTATGTGCTATTTATATGTATTAAGCCAACTACCTCTCCTGCTGTTCCTTCCGGTCAAGAAAAAACACACACACTCATATTACTAATACAGAAACAGAATCCGATAAACTTCAGGGGTTGCATTGCTCAAACATTTACTTGACCAAAGAACACAATACCATTAACTTTTAGTAAGTACAAACAATACGAGAAAGATATCTAAAATTGTTACAAATCTATAACAAAGCAATCTAACAACACAAAAGGTGGCAATGGATGCAGTAATGGATCTAAGGGGACATCTGTTGCCCATCACTGATGTTGAGGAAATAAATTAAGGGATATTTAGCAATACAATATCAAATGACAAATTAATTTTTTTTCATAGTCCGAACTTTTTTGCATCATTCAACAATGTAAGAAAAGAATATTCAAGGACATAGCATCCTCATAGGTTAACAGCAAAGAACAACCACAAGCTACTGGGAACACGGTCCAATCAAGCAAATGTCCATGCATGCAATGCAGGTTTTCTATACATTAAATAATAGGTGTTAAAACTTAATGGTTTATTATTTAAAATCAACACAGACCATGTATGTGAGTAAGTCTTAAGTACTGAGATTCAGTTGCACACAATTTAAGTTAAGCAAGATTATTAAGCTTGCCTAAAGAGCAACATATTTTATATGGTGCATAAAAAAACAAAAGCTGTATATAAACAAAAAAAACAGTGTACAGCATTACAATTGTAGACATATAGCCATTGGGCTTTGATCTGCCATGCCTTATCAAGATTTCTCATCATTTTGCAGTAACAACTTGCAATCAGTATATCTGTGTATTATGATAAATACTTGTATTATGTATGAATAAAGTCCATAAATGGATCAGCTTTGCAGAAGAATAAACTGTGGGCATTTCAATTATACTTCTGTTAAATACAATAAAAAAATAAAATACTGGTCAAAGAAATACAGTAACAGTGTTCAGCAAGAATCTGCAAGAAAGCATCAGCCATATAGTCAGTTGTTTATATGTAGCTAGAAGATGTCTTCTATGCATTTTTCGAAAACAAAAGGAACCAGAAAAACACACCTTGAGGGGAAGAAAATAAGAAAAGCCTGGGCAAGTGCTGACACATCAGCTCAGACGGCACCAATCAGAAACCATATGTAAAACCACACCATAACCAGGAAGTGTATGATCATCTATGGATCAAAACCACAATATGCTACAAAAGCAAAAATGTTAAGGCTGGTAGAACATAAAGCAGATAAATCTGCTATATATAAAGGCTTTAGAGACTTGAAGGAGGATCAAAGGCTGTAAATGGAATGTAGCTTTGGTAAATTGAAAGCGTGTTGTGCAACTTGCAGCATTTCTCTATTAAAATTTTGTTAAAAACATTCATATGAATCATTTCTGGCATTCAATTCGTATAAGGACCCAAAGGATGAAAATATGTGTTATTAAACCTTAATTTATCTAAAATACACATTCACAACATAAACTACCTAAATATAGTTTTATTAAAGCAAACAGTTAAATGAGATCTAAGAGCTATTACTAGTACTTCAGACGTGATCTTTATTTTTGGTGGTCTATTGCCATAAATAAAGTACAGAGCCAGACAGTAAGAAGGGACGACCCCCACCACCACCACCACTCCCAGGATGTCCTGTGCTCCCCTCCCACTGCACATTCCTACAGGGAAACTCCCTGCTGCCTCAGGGGGGAGGACAGTGTATATTTCTATGTATACACAAAAGAAAAAATCAGACTGTGGCCCGAGATAAAGCAGCATAATTAATACTAGTAAGCATTAAGTGTCATATGCACAATGCTGGTCCAATACGCTAGGAATCTAAACAGAAGCAAACACGCTAAATACATTGCACAGACACCAGGAGGCAGCTCTCAAACTCATATTCCCAGCAGGGACAAAACAACATGGACTCCTACTTTAACAACTTTATAGTTTCCTAAACGTGCTTGCTCGGATTAACTGTTTGTGTCAGTCTTTCTACACCCACACCACCACCATAGCCATCCACTGCCCCCAGCACCACCACCATAGCCATCCACTGCCCCCAGCACCACCACCATAGCCATCCACTGCCCCCAGTACCACCACCATAACAATTCCAAACCATTTATAGCCATCAATAGCCCCCAGCGACACCTTCATGGCCATCAAATCAATAGCCATCCACTGCCCCCAGCAACCCCACCATAGCCATCCACTGCCCCCAGCAACACCACCATAGCCATCAATAGCCCCCACCGACACCTTCATGGCCATCAAATCAATAGCCCCAAGCGATACCTTCATGGCCATTAATAGAGCCCCAACACCACCTTCATAGCCATCAAATCAATAGCCCCCAGCGATACCTTCATGGGCATCAATAGCCCCAATCAATGCATGCGTATCCCCCTCCCTGCAGTCAACACAAGCCCCATGTGTGAAAAGCAGCTGTCTCGCCTGCATTGCGGGCTGTGGCTGCCGGTGAAAAGACGCTTCATGTTATGTCTCACCTCAGCTATGGCGCTCTCTCAGCCGCGGCGGAGCCGGGAGAGGTCTATTACCCGGATAATGGGTGACACCGGACTTGCCCTCCGTTATGCCCCTGTGTGGAGTGTGTCGTCGGGGGAGACGGTTGTACAAGTCCCTTTGGGAAGAGGTGGGGGGGTGTTCGTCCGCCTCTCCCTGGCACAGCTGCTCTCCGTCTGTCCGGCAAGGTGACTGGCCGCGCTTGTCGCCGCCGCTAACGGTTTCCAAAGTCTGCGCGGTGACGCATCCGAGCTCGCGCCCAGTCCTTACGCTCCGCCGGCCTCTCCACAGGAAGCGCATTCCATGGCCGTGACGTCACACGGTGGGCGGGCGAGATCCGGCATGACACGTGGGTGGGTGCCCCATGGTGGAGAGGGAGGCGGAGGGGCGAGGTGAATGGCTGCCAGCTGGGATTGGAGCTGTCACTGGTGACGGCATCATCCACTCATGGCTTTCCTAGAACTTATTCCTCAACTTTAAAGAAGTATTGGATTCTTATAACGTTATCAAGCTGTTTCATGATGCTGAATGAAGACAATACAAGCCTCAGATACCATGATCTTAAAACATTCCAATACAAAACCTCTACCAATAAGCACCACCACCAATAATCATTTATTATGTAGGAAACAATAAAAATAAAAGGCATCTATCTGTCTGTCTGTCTATATCTATCTATCTATCTATCTATCTATCTATCTATCTATCTATCGCTCTTTTTGCAATAAGACTGTTTTGCAGAAAGGACAGAGCCAAGACCTCTGTGCGTTTACAGCACACAGAGATGTCTGTCAGGCCGCACAGTTACTTCCCTCTCTTGTAGACTTTAGGTCAATAACGCAATTTTAAAACACACCTTACTGTACAAATTAAATCCTCCCCACCTTATGGAGTTTATGCAGGCGATGGAGATGTGCCGCCCTGACGGATGGAGCCAATGTGGGACATCTGTGCCTGCGCATTGCCAGTAAAACAGACAAATTCTGCATTTAGGACCTGATTCAGAACCCTGCAAGATTTATGATAGGTGTTTACGTAGCATCTCGAGGGCCCATGCGCCATCCTCTCAAAATGTTCCCAGGTGTGGATCCAGGCCTTGGCGCTTGGAATTCGGCTGACGTTTGGCAGTCTGGATCCGGTCCAAGGTCTGTTCTTTGTCATCTTGTCTTATTGTTTAGCAGTTCACCTTTGGTCTTTGTCCAGCTAACAGCTCCAGAAATTCAACAGAATTGGGATGTCCCTTTGAATCCTTATGGTATATTCCCATATGCTCTGTTGGATACAATCTCTATACAAATGAGTGACCCCCTGTAGTTAACATAACATATCTCCCCAAGAACTCCATATAACATGTTCATGTGTCATAGGCTTATTTAATGCCATATGACTGCTGTGGAAAGGGAGGGGGGTGATTATTGGTGGGTGTGTGCAAGAAAGTCTTTAAGAAAACTTTAATTTGTATTTTGTTATGTAAAGTTTTTGAGGTAATAAGGGGGTGTGGTCAGCTGTGAGACAGACAATTCCGCCCTGTCACAAATGTCTATCAGAATTAGGGTGTCGGGACCTGTCAATTAAGGGAGGAGATTCTATCAATCTAAATTGCCAGATTTAAGGGGGCACTGTCCAAAACATGGGGGAAAGGGTTGTTCCTTTAACTCAGAAATCATTCTGGACAGGAAGGTAGAATTTAGAGTCATTTTTGGATGTCCCCATTTCGAATAACCTTCCATTTTAGAAATATTTTTTAGGATGCCGATCTGTATACTCACCAATTCCTTTTCGGAAACGCCACTGCTGCTACTGCAGGACCCGGACCACGGGTAACCTCTCCAGAATTAGGGTCAGGTTGTGGCGAAGGGAGGGTTAGAGTCAGGCTGCGGGAGATGGAGGGTTAGAGTCAGGCTGTGGGGAAGGGAGGGTTAGAGTCAGGCTGTGGGAGGAGGAGATTCTATCAATCTAAATTGCCAGATTTAAGGGGGCACTGTCCAAAACATGGGGGAAAGGGTTGTTCCTTTAACTCAGAAATCATTCTGGACAGGAAGGTAGAATTTAGTCATTTTCGGATGTCCCCATTTCGAATACCCTTCCATTTTAAAAATATTTTTTAGTATGGGTGAGTATGCCGATCGGCATACTCACCCATTCCTTTTAGGAAACGCCACCGCTGCTACTGCAGGACCTGGACCACGGGAAAGGTGAGCAACCTCTCCAGGATTAGGGTCAGGCTGTGGCGAAGGGAGGGTTAGAGTCAGGCTGTGGGAGATGGTGGGTTAGAGTCAGGCTGCGGGGAAGGGAGGGTTAAGGTCGAACTGCGGGAGAGCGGGGTTAGGGTAATGGAAGGAGAGGGTTAGGGGAAGAGTTGGGGTAGTTTTTAGCCTTACCTTTCAGAGCACCGTGTTCGGTGCTCCATGGATCGATTGCTATGCCTCATCGAGGCATAAGCAATCGAAATCCCAGCCAGTTCGAAACTGTCTGTAAGAAAACGGCTCTATCAAATAGGGTTGTTCTTTCCGGGAACCCACACCCCTGTCTGACTATTCCGGCAGTTTTCTGTGCAGCATTGACAGAGATCTATACAGTGTTTCAGCAAATGGTTCGTGGAGATGATGATTTCAGATCTGCTGGTAAATCGGTATAGTGTGTACACTTGAATCGGCATGATCATCAGGACTTGCAGTTATCAGTAAAATTGTAGAGCTGTCGCATCTCAAGTATGATTGCATAGGTGTGTGCCCAACATAGCAGCACAAAAAAAGGTGCAAATCTGCATGAAACGAAAACAATTTAAACAATGTGAGTGGTGCAAATTAAAAAAGCATTAAACATTTAAATTTACTGGGAAAATACTGCATGATGTTGCTTATTGCGCAAAAATTCTGAACAACTTGATTTTTTTTAGATGCAATTTAGAGTGGAGATATAACATATCACATTCTGTTTTCACATTTTAAATTTGCAATTCAATGTGTTTTTGCCAAGGTCCAAGGTTGTTGCTTCTTTTGTTTCTGTTACTCCCAAATCAGCCCCTGTGTTTCTAGAAAAATGGAAAAAATAGGTAAAGGAAAAGATGACAGTTTGGAGCACACTATCAATATCTATCATGCGAAATGCCACAAAAATTACAAAGCTGTGGCTTTTGTCAACCATGGAAATCAACATGTGGATCAAAACAGCACCATTTTCAAGGTGTGAAGAATAGAGTTAAATTTTTACTTTTATTATATATACTATTAAAAAGGCATAGAATAGCCAGAGTGAACATATACACAAATTAAACGTTTTAATGGCCACTTTATATATTGGTAATAATAAGTTACATAGGCAAAATGTGTACAATAGGTGGGAGCAGAAAAATAATCAAATTCTCGATCAAACAGCAAAGGGAAAACAAGTGGGAGGGAACAATTATATAATTCCACAAAACAGAAAAAACCCTCCCTATAATAATGGAATAAACATATACTCGCCCTATTAATGGTGCCTAACCGCCTCACGACAAGACTTCTCCCCTAAAAGGGATATACCAAACACTATGCTATTCTAAAGTGCCCATAAAACAAATAAAGAAATAGGAATGTCATGGCAATCTGGCATACCTTCTGGAATTTTCACCAAACATGTACAATGAGGAAATTTACCATAAAAAAAGGGGGAGAAAGTTACATGGAGGAGACAAGCCAGTAAGGAAAATAACAGTGGACATAAAGCAAAATATGGGTAAAAAAAGTTGGAGACTGAAGTGCACCTCAGAATGCCCTTACCGCCATTGTGCGTTTCACAGCATGAAGTTAGTCATGGCTGGCTCTCTAGAAAAATGTACTTCTGCTGTTCTGCTTCTTTTTATAGGATCCCTTTTTTATCCATTTTTAGTCTTGGGTGGTATGTCTATATTGCGCACTGTCGTCAGCCTGTATGTACTGAATAAACAAACATTTACCACATCTAGGTTATTTTTCTTTTAAAATGTTCTCCACTTTGGAATATATTGCATAGATGACTATTTACACCTCACTGTACTTCCTGTACAAATCCTGTTGTTAGGGGAACTGTGTACATGCATATTATGGTGCTTAGAGAAAATTAGTTCCTGTTTGTTTCAATTAACAGCACTAGGTTTTAATATATATGTATAATTTTTATTATTTCATAGATTCAATTGCATAATTGAAGACCTAATAATCTCCCTAAAGGATAAATTGACTTTAATTCAAACTTATAAAAGTACATAAATGCATTTATGTTTTTGACACAGCACAGTACAAGAAGCAGAAAGATGAAGTTACTTTGCATGTTTGTGGTTTCCTTTCAGTGTCACCATTGTGGAGTACCTCATTATAGTTTTGGTATCACACCAAGGTATCAAAAGGCGCATGGCCTTAATTTACCTGCTTCTGACCACAAAGACAAATAGATGAGGGTATAGGACCCATCATAATATTACATGCTTAAAAAACCCACAAACACAATAAATACAGTAGTATAATCATGATGTCTAATGTCATGTCAGTGATATTTTAAAATTAAAGTTCATAAAAAATGTAAACATTTTTACAGACTGATTTGTTTTGTTTAAGTAATATTGTATGTCACCCCCTGCCCTTTGTCCAGGGTAAAATAACCAAATAGGTCAAACTAACCATAGTTCGTTGCAAAGCCTCCGCGAACAATGAAGAAATCTTCACTTATTTGCCTCAAGGGCTGCCATTCATTGACCATGCCATTCATTGACCATGCCATTCATTGACCATGCCATTCATTCAGAATGTTGAGTATACAAATTATTAAGAGGCATTATTGTTGTTTTTTAAGTGTTGACTTTCTCTTGGGGCCAGATTTACTGAGCTGCGGTATTGGAAAAGTAGAGATGTTGCCCATAGCAACCAATCAGATTCTATCTGACATTCTCTAGTATATAAGAGGAAAGTGAGAGCTAGAATCTGATTGGTTGCTATGGGCAACCCGCAGCTTAGTAAATCTGGCCCTTGGGGTTCCAGTCACCCAGTGAGTTTATATCAGATGCACCCTCCCCCAATTGCCAACAGAAGGAAAAAAGGGTTTGTTTAATAGTGATATTGGCAATGCGGACACCTGCTGTTCATCTGTTTCACTCACTAGGCCAGTGTTTCCCAATTCTGGTCCTCAGGGACTGCTAACAGTCCATGTTTTCCAGGCCTCCACACAGAACAAGTGATAGAATGAGTACCACCTATGGAACTTTTAAAATGTGTCAGTCGGTAATGAACACACCTGTGCTCCAGCAAGGAGACCTGGAAATCATGCACTGTTAGCAGTCCCTGAGGACCAGGATTGGGAAACACTGTACTAGGCCAATCAGCAAGTTACTGACCTCTCCCTTTGGTACTTGGCACTTGCTCTATAGAATTTAAGAAGCAGAAATGACAAAAGGGCAAATCTCTAGAGAGGGTGAGTACTTCTATAGGAGTGGTTCCTAGTACCTTTCCGCACAAAGTTTTTTCCTGTTATTTGTGCAAATTATTTATAAAAAAGTATAATTTTTTTCTGGGAGAGCAGAAATAGTTAAAATTTATTTCACAAAAAAAGTTTTTGGGAAGTGGCCAATTGAGCACACTTTATCTGGTGAAAACTTCGCAAACAGCTGCTCTTCTATATTGACACAATGCTGTATTTACTACAAGAGGAAGTAACCATAAAGATATATGCAACCTTTATTGTAAAATGACAGCTTCTGATAAGCTCAATTAATTGGTGTTCCTATGTATAGATGGCTGGAAATCACCAGGGTTGATAAATGAATCGCAAACTTTAGCAATTATAGACTGAGGGCCGTATTCACAGATGCGTGTGTATAAAGTATCCAAATATACGCCCGAACGTGGCAAGGCAACACCCATGACACCCCCCTCACACAGACGGGTTTTCAGTGACTTACGCCTCCATAGGACAATCTTAACTCTACGTGTGTAGTAATGTGCGTATTTTCCTTCCGTACGTGTGTACATAACTAGCCGCACCCATATTAGTCCATTTAAATGCCTCCTACCACCCACTTTCACTAAACTACGCACGTACGGAAGACAACCTCCTCTGTACGTATGTCACGATTTACAAATCCGTGCGTAATGGACTTCCGTGCCTAAATCCTAAGCTTGTGTAAAAGAGTTACTAGGCTGCGCAGTTCAATCGTACCTAAAAAGATGCGCAGGAAAAGTAGCAAAATCATAAGTATGAATCCGGTCCTGAATCTCAATGAGATTTTAGCAGCATTATTTACCCATCTCCCAATAAACTTTTGGTGTTACTGTCACATATTCTGGTCACCTTAGGTGGTTTTCATATTTCTCTAATTAATCTGTGTGGACTGTGGAAAGTTGTCATGCATTCATGTTCGGTGTTTGTACAATAAACTGGACGGCATAAAACCTGCCAGTATATATTCAACCGAGCTATGGACTGGATGAAGATTTAGTAGGCACTTGCTTGGAGACCTCCGGCTATGGAGGCAGGCTACAGGACCGCCGTGCAATTTTAATTTGCACAAGTGGGAGGGGAACACTCCTTAACACCGCCCCCTGGTGTGTAAATGAGGATTGTAACATAGAAACATAGAAAGTGACGGCAGATAAGAGCCACATGGCCCATCTAGTCTGCCCATTTGTTTATTGAAAACTATACTGACCCTAGACACCCTCAATTTGGGTTTCAATTTAGGATACCCTTATATTTATCCCAAGCATGTTTAAATTGTTCTACTGTATTGGCCTCAACCACCTCAGATGGGAGAATATTCCGTTTATCTATCCCCCTTTCAGTGAAGTAATTTTTCCGCACATTTCCTTTGAATCTACCACCCTCCAGTTTGTATCCATGCCCTCGTGTTCTATTACACCTTTTCTTTTGAAAAATGGTACCCTCCTCTAGCTGGTCACAACCCTTGATGTATTTGAAAGCTGCTATCATGTCCCCCCCTCTCCCTTCTCTGCTCCAAGCTATACATGTTTAGTTCCTCTAGCCTTTCTTGGTATGATTTGATCCAATGGCCATGGACCATTTTAGTTGCTCTTCCTTGCACAGTCTCTAATGTATATATGTCTTTCTGGAAATATGGCCTCCAGAACTGAACACAGTATTCTAGGTGAGGGCGTACCAAT
>WWET01000167.1:17461-29158 GCA_011038615.1 Limnodynastes dumerilii | reverse complement strand
GATATGAGATAGATAGATAGATAGATAGATAGATAGATAGATAGATAGATAGATAGATAGATAGATAGAAGATAGATAGACACATATGAGATAGATAGATAGATGATAGATAGATATAAGATAGATAGATAGATATGAGATAGATAGATAGATAGATAGATAGATAGATAGATAGATAGATATAAGATAGATAGATAGATAGATATGAGATAGATAGATATGAGATAGATAGATAGATAGATAGATAGATAGATAGATAGATAGATAGAGATAAGATAGATAGATAGATAGATATGAGATAGATAGATATGAGATAGATAGATAGATAGATAGATAGATAGATAGATAGATAGATAGATAGATATGAGATAGATAGATAGATAGATAGATAGATAGATAGATAATAGATAGAGAGATAGATAGATAGATAGATAGATAGATAGATAGATAGATAGATAGATAGATAGATAGATAGATAGATAGATATGAGATAGATAGATAGAAAATATAAATATATAGATAGATTTGCATTATTGGGCCTTAGATTGATATCACTGAGGGAAGAAATACATTTGTTGGCAAATATAGAATCATTCTGTGGACAGTGGGCATTTGGGGCCGTATGCAGACTCATGGATGTATAACATATACGTCCTGAGTTTAACGTTTTTGACTACTGCGCATGCGCAGTAAATTTATAACGTATTCTACGTATCTTCTTTATACGTAGATTAAAGACCGCATATACGCAATCTACATATGGAAAAGATACGTAGATTACGTTATAAGATTACGTTATAATTTTACTGCGCATTCGCAGTAGTCAAAGACGTTAAACGGCCCTTGGATTGTAATCCGTATTTGCGAACTGTGCATGTGCGCGTATCCGAGCGTCTCAATTGGAATGCAAATCCACTTTATCCAGATTTCTGAATATTAACACTTCCAATGGGTGGACCAGAAATTCGCACCGACCGATCCAGAATTCTGATCTGACATAATTTTTCGTGCGAGCAGACTGGAAATTTTGCGGCACACACACGGATGCCTGTATACAGCAGGATCTGTTATATGATCCAGCGCTATCCGATCTTAGCATTCTGTCCCTGCTTTGTCAGACCCTCCAACATGACCCATTCCATTAGGTACAATGTACTCCGCTCCTGAGCTTCCAACTGTCACTCACCTGGTGAAATGACTTAACTGATATTTAAAAAAAAAACTATTTGCCTCTTCAACAAAGGTGGTTACCATAGTAACTGACAGTTGGAAACTCAGAAGCAGAGTATTTTGTACCTAATGGAATGGGTCATGTTGGAGGGTCTGACAAAGCAGGGACAGACATGTTGGAGGGCGTGCTTAGGGTATAGCAGGCTGTGGTGGTCACATAGGCCTCGTTCCTGCGTCCAGCCTGTCTTGTGCTCAGGGGGGGGGGGTGTTCTCAGCACGCTTGTGATGTGGAAGTGATGTGGAATTTCTGCACATTTGGGAAGTTATAAAACATTACTGTGTTTTTTTGTTGCTGTTGTTTCAGGGAAAGGTCTCATTAATCCCAGTTTCCTCTCCTCTAAGTGTCCAAACCACTTCACTCTTTGCAGTATTTTCCCCCTGTAGAGCGGAAGCGGGCAGCCAGAATAAATCATGTTTTCAGCCCTCTGGGAATCTGGCCAAGGAGAGAGAGAGAGGGAAGAAAGTTTATTATTTATTGCTGCATGAGTTGGAGCAATGTTGCAATTTCTGTTTATTGTTTTTTAGGCATTAACCCAGTCAGCACCAGGGGCCAAATTTACTAAGCCGTGGGTTTGGAAAAGTGGAGATGTTGTCCATAGCAACCAATCAGATTCTAGCTGACATTCTCTAGTATGCAATAGGAAAGTAAGAGCTAGAATCTGATTGGTTACTATGGGCAACATCTCCACTTTTCCTTTCCCGCAGCTTAGTAAATCTGGCCTCAGATGTTTAGTCACTCTGGTAAATTTGAGACATTGCCATGTGCAATCAACACAGGTTTCCCCACTTAAGTAAGGGAAACAGCTTTGAACTGGATCTGTAACCAAAGCACAGAGAAGTCAACAAAATGGCTGCCTCTGTTTACCTAGGTGACGGTTTTATGTGAAAACCAAAAGCAGATCATTGACAATCCCCTCTCAGACATAACAGAGAACTGAGAATTAATATAACACAGGAAATTATGTTAGTAAAAAAAATGCCATATCAGCATTTTCTTAACCAGCCTTTTAAGTTTGTCTCCTCTGCTGAAGCCATGTTGTGTTATCTTCCTGCCATCCTTTGGTTATATCTTGGTCTCCATGAAAATGGCCGCCCCCATTTGATTCAGTGCATTTGCACAGGACATAATATCTGTGAGACACATTCATAGTTAAGAATGTCAGCTGAATTTCGCAAGCTGCTTGGGGAATTAGGCTGATATTCTGGCAGCTGGCATGCGCACCCCAGATGTTATGGTATTAGACCCTCCAATATGACCCATTCCGTTAGGTACAATGTAATCCACTCCTGAGCGTCCAACTGTCACTCACCTGGTTTAAATGGACAAACTGATATTTTAAAAGCGATTTACCTCTCCAACAAAGGTGGTTACCATAGTAACTGACAGTTTGAAAATGAGGAACAGAGTATTTTGTATCTAATGGAATGGGTCATGTCGGAGGGTCTGCATGGCGGTGCATCCCCTTCATCCACCTAACCTCTGTATGCATTAAAATTTTGCAGTTTAGGCATGTTTTTACCTTTAAGCGCAAATCAAAATATATGGCTTTGAAAAATAATACATCTAATACATGTCCAGGTTATACAGACAAACTGATAATATGAACTATGCTCAGTCCCACTAAGTAATTAAGTGCAATAAGTAATTATACTTTTAATGTAGTATTTTAATAGTCATATCTATTTTCTATGATCATTCTTGATGCAGTTCTAAAAAAATATTTCCTAATTGATAATGCCTGGGGTATTTACAATAATAGCATATTCTGTTATAAATTAATGGAATTATTTTTATACCATGAAGTTCTCCAATTGAACCTTTATTGACATAGCGGCAAAATATTTCTCTGCAATCAGGGAAATTCAAATAAAAAATACAATTTTATTGGAAACCCGCACTTTTCCATTCATGACAGAGTATTGGGAGGAAGGTTTGGTGGCAATGCTACTCAGGGGCGTGTTCATGTCATGGTCAGAATTCCTCAGGGGCGTAGTCAGTGCTTCTAAAGCTTATTGAGAAAATTGAACCTCTTCCTAATCCCTACAAACTGCTATAAACAGCTCTGTGTACTGTTAGATCCTCACCCATCTTTAACCCCCTCATTGCCTAACTGGGACATGCTATGAATCTGTGTGAGACTGGCAGCAATACCGTTTGCCCCAGGGAGATTTTAAAAAGGAGATAGTGATATTTCTCCCTGAAAAAATAGAAATTTGGCTAGCTCTGTGTGCAACTTATTATATCTTTTCAATTCATTTGATGTTTCCATGCTTTATGTAATGTCAGCTGCAGGCAGTAAAATGTCAGTCTGCCCTGGGAAGGCTTTGGCAATGATGCCAGGACTCCTTTCTCGGTAGATGCCATGTCTGGGTGGATTGATAGTCTTCTTTGCCCAGTTTTGTGTCTCTGTGTATTTCCCAGTCCTTGTACTTGTTTGTTTTGTTCGGACAGTGTTTTTGTGAGAATTTTCATGGTGTGAGACACAATTGTTTCAGAAAACATCCTAACCCATGCTGTGCCAGTCCCTGTTACCTCCAGTCACATCCCTGGTAATATGGGCTGACTCCCTGGCAAGTGCTTGCCGCGGAGATGTCCTCACAGGTCCACTTTATACACGGCTCCAGTGATTCTGAAGCTGAATGTGTATGCAGGAGACCAGGCCTGCAAAAAAAAGCATGTAACATGAAAAATGTCACATCAGATAGATGCCAAGACATATCTAGATCAAGATCAGTAGTGTTTGCACCAGGCCTATGTCAAGAATACAACTGTTTATGCTGATAATAAGGCATTTATCAACAATAATAATAAAGGATCGGAAAACATTTTTTATGAGATGAAAATATTCAGATAGATCAGCAACTTAAACTCTGGATCACATTATTCAAAGATCCAAACGTCCGCAGATTAACCACTGCCACAAAATCCTCCTATACTTTAAATTGACTAAAAAGGAACACCTACACTGTACAGTGACTAAGAGGGAACGCCCACATGTGACCTCAGCCCCGCCCCTCTCTCAGAAGTGTCTTAGCTCTTAAGTCTGTTTGGGTCACGAAGCATTCTGATTGGTTCTGGCTGGTACGTACGTTCAGAGTGACGTGGCGTAACATCTACTGCACGCTAGCCGCTGATTTTACGTCAGTGGCTAGTGTAAAATCACTCGCGTACTTAGTTTAGGATCTGGCCTATTGCTCTTAATGCTCTCTTGTACTTGATAATTAGTTCAGCAATAACTATTACCATGGGGTGTGTTATGCAGGCTTATTAATTTGTATACAACCAAAGCCCCAAACTATTACTATATAATAAAGGCTTTGGCCAATGTCATTAATAAAATTTTATTCAATCAGGATCGCCCCGAATTCTTATTACGCAAATTCAAATTCAAAGAAGTGGTTATTAGTCACATGACCTCCATGAGTGCTTCAGCAGAGCCCTGCTATCTTCAATCTGATTGGGCTACTAGTCAGAGCCCTGCTTTCTTCCAGTGGGATTTGTCGTTGTGAAATAAACAGAGAACACTGATTCATTGGTTAGCCACTGATTGGCTGAATATTGTATAGCGCAGGCCTGGCCAGTCTCTGTCTCTCCTGGTGTTCTGAAACTACGAGTCCGCTGCATGCTGGGAGTTGTAGTTTCACAAAACCATTAGAACCACAGGTTGGTCAGGCCTGGTGTAGAGTGTGTCCAGCTTTATAGACACTTGCTTAGTAGGGGATTCTATTATATGTGTATTCCTAGTGCAGGGGGGGATTCATTTAAACGTTGGATTAAATTACTTACAAGCCTAAGGGGGCCCCATTTCAAGTGTCCATTGCAACTGTCCCTCTGGCCTATATTCTCTAGTTTGCACGACGTACTTTCTATCTTCATTGTATCCACTCAGTGCCATAGTCTCTCATTTCATTTTCATTTTGGTTTCACAGTATCGCTGAATTATTTCCGCCTACGGATTGTTTCTAATTACCCAGGGTAGTCATTATAATATTGGAAGCACAAAGAAATTCTGAGTAATTCAGCCGAGATTATCTGGGAAAACAAACGCCATCTTTCATAGACACAATGCACATTCCAGCTCCTGTTCACAGTCACTCAAATATTATTTTACATAAAGGCAATGGTCAGGAGAGAGACAGAGGCTGTTGGAGGGGGAGAGCGTGCGCAGGATAAACAGTGCTGACCCGTGAATTGTTAAAAGTTGTTTTAAATGCATTATGCTCAATTTCACTGTTATTACGGTTCTGCTATCAGTGCGGGATTCTAATAATACAGGGATGAGAGCAGCGATGGATCATATACAGATATGAAAGGCTTTGTGTTTCTGAAATAACAGAAGTGCTTTACTTGTTAGGGTATTGAGGGGCGATGCAGAGGTGAGGGTACGGCAGCTGATGTGACATTTCACTGCGTGATTTTCTACTGCACATGCTCAGAACGGAAGAATGCGCAGTCACGGTTGATTCAGATATCGAGCTGCGGCGGCTTGCGTTCTGAGGGGTGTGCTGAGGGAGGGAAGGGGATGGAGGGATGTAGTCAATGTACAGTAAGGGGCGGGGCCCAAGCAAGTTTCCCCCACCCCCATGATCTAGAGCCAATCACAGACGTAACAAAGGACTGATTACATCACAACATTTGCAGTCAGTTATGACCAGAGAGAGTCATAATGGCCGCGGTCTGTCTTGGCAGTGGCCGATAGTAGCCATAACGGCCAGTCAGTGCCTTCTAGCCTCCCGTTACCATCATATTTAATATAACGGGCCGTATTCACAGATCCGTTACGTAAAAGTACGCAATTATACCCTCGCACGTAGCTCGGAAACACCCATGACACTCTCTTCACACGGCTGTGTTGTTGGTGATTTCCGCCTCCATAGGGAAACCCTAACTGTATGTGTGCCGTCCCGTGTGTATAATACTTACGTGCGTGCGTATTTAACTAACCGTGCCCTCAAATGGTCATTTAAATGACCCCCCACCCACTTTAACGTAACTTTGCCGGTACGGATTTCAGCCACGCCCCTCCGCACATATGTCCCCAAGTGCGATTCACAAGTACGTGCCTATTGTAATTCTGTGCGTATATTCAACGTAAAAAGCGTAAATAAAGTTACTACGCTTGCGCAGTTCATCCGATCCTGAAAATACGCACGCAACTCCAAGTAAAAACGTCTATGAATTAGTCTTAGGCAGGGTCTCATCCTCCAGCCATAATATCTGTAGCGTGCGTGTAATATTTTTGGAGAGTGACATTTTCAGCGGATGCCCTTTCAAAATACCTTTTATCCCAAAAAATGCCAGAGCTTAGACCAAGCTGAGTAATTGTCACGGATGACTGAAATCGGATCCATTTCTAGAGGAAAATATATCTCACATTTCCTCTCCGCTGGTCTCCGGATTGTTCTTTCAGTGGAGTTGTTTTTTTTTTTTCGGCTGATACTAAAATTTCTCTGAGTCAGTTCCAACGTCAGCTGGAAAGAAAAGATGGGAGAGTTTATACACCCCCAGGGGACGATAAAACCTAAATTACCATGTGACCGTCCTGATTTCACTCTGCGGCAGGGGGGGATTTAAATAGCCTCGGAGATGAGAAGTAAGACAGGCCATTCAGCAGATGACATCACTGCCTTCATTAGGATATGGGGATGACCTTGTCTCCACCTCGTTAATGCACACGCTGTGTGTGCCGCTGACAGGGAATTGGATGCAGAGACGGCTAACGCTGCATTCCCTGCAGTCAGTCAACTGGACACGTGCACTATTATGTTTGTGGCCCATATACACAAATAAAGGGCCGGTGCTGATTTTTGTGCATGAAGACTTTTACTTTTTTGCATGTTTTGTGGGTTTTACATACTATACAGTGGTGTAACTATAGTGGATGCAGGAGATATGCTGGGGCTCTTGCTATCAGGCATGGGAGATGAGATGGGTGTGGCTGTACCATAGAAGGGGCGTGGAGAGTGTATGGTCACACCCCCAAGGAGTACCTAGCACTCTGATAATGCTAAGCAGCCCCTTAACCACCTCTCCTCTGTTTCAATTGGCCGTGAGCTCTGCTGGTAGGTGGGCACGGTACACCCTTCATTACATGGGTGAATTAACAAACCTCCTACCCTCTCCCGATTGGGACAGAGGCCTAAAATTAAGTCTGTCCAGCCAAAAGTGTGAATACCTTCAGGTTTCCAGACTTAAGGTGCACAAAGGAATTTTACCAAAAGGAAGTGTCGTTTTGACCAAATATGGTAACTTAGGGGTGGGGTATCTGTTACTCAGGGGCGGAGTCAGTGAAGTTCAAAGGCAGTACTACCTTTTTCCACTTTTGCTGTACTGTAGGGATAGCATTTTCTACATGTACTTGACAAATAACAGTTTGCTATGGTGACTAGTGGGCAAGGGTTTAGTGGCCACGGTGGGACCTCCCTTGTGGAGAAACAGCAGGTGGTTTCTCCTTCCTTGTCATCAGTCAGACAGCGCACGCCCCGGGGGAGAAACAGGAAGTCCTGAAAACTTTGGCACCTACGATTTTGGTGTGACGTCTAACTTTTACTATCGTTTGTGAAGCCCTGACTTAGGTCTAGTTGTCCAGATTAAGGAAAAGCTCTAATTCATAGCCTGTGTCTATAAAAATAACTCCCACCAGCATGGTAAATAGATTGCTTAAAAATAATTGGATTTTTTTTTTCATACTAACATCATCCAGAAATGATGGACATTAAGTTATCCATAGAGACAGTGTACACAGGTAACTCCATGAATAAAGAGGGTGCAGCATAGGTAAATAGTATTGTACGGGAACCTATAAAGGGTGGTGTTTATTTGGCTATTGTCACATTGTAGCCGCAGCTTTAGAGATGGATAAAAGTACGATCAGGATACGTTCCACCACGTACACATAACTCCGCTCCTGAGCTTCCAACTGTCACTCACCTGGATTTAATGAATTAATTGATGTTTGAAATAACATTTTTCTCTTCATAGTAACTGATTGTTGGAAGCTCAGGAACAGAGTATTTTGTACCTGAGGGAATGGATCATGTTGGAGGGTCTGCTAATATTTGATATATGGCTCATTGTTTCCTTCTCAGAAGGAAGATCTCTCTATCCACTCATTCCCCTTCGTTCCTCTGTCTCTCCATTTTCCTCATACACATCACACATCTCCCTGGATACCATATAGGAAGCTCCATGATGTGTTATCTGGGAGATGAGAGGCTGTAACACTGCATGAATTGTACAAGGTCTCAGTGATGCCAATTCTGCTGTATCTTTAGTTAGGATCTATTTTTCCTGTCTATGACTTATTTCTCTTTTTCCCTGCTCAGAATAAATGATATATGTCTGCTTTTTACCTCTTAGGGTCTGTACACAAAACAAAAAGTACAGATGTGTAGGGTTTAAAGGCTGAAAAAGTATTCATTATTTTGTGACCATAATAAATGGCAAAACAACAAATATAGGCCTCAAAATCCAGTTTTTATAGTTAATATCAGCCATAGGTGCATATCAGGCCCTCCAACATGACCCCTTCCATAAGATACACAATATTCCACTCCTGTGCTTCCAACTGTCACTCACCTGGTTTTACTGAATTAACTCATATATGAAAAAAAACTTTTTTTTTCCTTTAACAAAGGTGGTTACCATAGTAACTGTCAGTTTTAAGCTCAGGAGCAGAGCATGTTGTACCTAATGGATTGAGTCATGTTGGAGGGTCTGAAACTGAATCTCCCAGCATGAATCAGTAGCATAGGTAGAGCTGGACTAGTAGTTTCACAATACCTGGAGAGAAGCAGGTTGCCAAGACCATAAACTAGGTTGCCTTCCTGGTTGTTTACACTCACAGTCAGCCATTTTGTGGACTGAAAACATAATTAAATGCAGTCTTAACTATGAGGCTCTGTAGCAGACCCTCGAAAATGACCCATTCCATTAGGTACAATTAATCTGCTCCTGAGATTTCAGCTGACACTCACCTGGTTTAAATGACTTAACTAATATTTAAAAAAAAACTATTTGTCTCTTCAACACAGGTGGTTACCATAGTAACTGACAGTTGGAAACTGAGGAGCTGAGTATTTTGAACCTAATGGAATGGGTCATGTTGGAGGGTATGCTGTAGTTGGGGATGAGCGTCCTTTGTGTCCTCACATGATTCTCTATATAATCATTATTGCCTAGTCACTGTGCCTTACTCTCCGTAGTCATTTATGGCGCCAGCCTCGGAACGCTGCCAGTGTCACTCTGGTGTTTGGCAGCCCGCAGACCACACTGGAAGCAATAGTTACTGTGTTGTCTCTATAAGAGAGTGAGATAAATGAATATATACGACCATGGAGTAAACATAATGATTTATTTACTCACAAATATTTACGCTGTAACTACAACACTTAGGTTTATAGGACATTTATAGCTTGTAAATACAGGAGATTGCTTTATCAGGTCGACTTTTCAACTAGCAAAATAATAAAATGAAAGAAATTCAGTCATATGTTAATGGAATGCCCCTTATGGGATGTTCCACATAGTAACCAATGAGATTCTAGCTTTCACTTTCCTATAACATACTAGAGAATGTTAGCTAGAATCTGATTGGTTGCTATGAGCGACATCTCCATTTTTCAGTAAATCTTTGTCTTCGCAAAATTGCATTCCACAAGACGCCATTGAACACACCCCTTTGGGTACTGAAGACTACATACACACAATAACTGACTTTGTGTCAAGTAGGTTGTCCGACTATCCAGGGAGTCAGGGAGTTCACCCTCTATATCGACAAAAAAGACTTGCATTCATATATGGTTGACTCTCATGAAATATCCAAGACACTCCCGAACTTCAGACATTTATCCCAGTATCCCTGAAGAGCCGGCTAATCTCCTGCAAGGGGATGGAGGCCGTAACACCATGCAAATCACGGCCTCAAGTCCTGGCCCCCTGTGGGAGCCTTAGCATTACTGAGGATGAGCAGAATTGATGATGCAATTTTCCTCATCAGGCTCCGCCCTATCCTTAGTGTAGCGTTGAAGGCGGTGGGGGGGGGGCTTTAGGACTCAATTTGTATAAAATTGCATCAAGCAAAGCCCCCGTACCAGCATTTCTTTCTTCCCTCTTCTTTATGGGCCGTATTCAGAGATCGGTTTCCTTAAAAATATAGTATATATATAAAAAAAGAGTTACTACGCATGCGCAGTTGAAATGTACCTAAAAATACGCACGGAACTCGCCGTGAAACGGATCTCTGAAAACGGCCCTAGATATGTAATATCGCTGCTCTAGTGGTTCTACTTCCTTACAAACACCTCGTTTGGTGCAGTCTGTGGTGAACAGGTTGAAGGCTCTGCAATGGCCACACACATGAACTCATCTCGCGGCAGAACTGTCCGCTCTTGGCCTGCTTTTCTTCACACTTCCCGCTGCTTGACAGCTGGCGAATCACTGACCTTGCCTCTGCGAATCAGCAACCTTGCATTGACGCGCAGCCTTACAGCTTAAATAATGTTGAGTGCAAGTCAGGGAGCGTGCCTTTTCCTTTTAAACAGGATTTTACACAGGGTCCCTAGCAGAAATGTGATTTTTGGCTTTACACATTATTTTACAATATATTATTCAAAGGTTGGACACTAGGAATCACATCACAAATTTGTGTTATTACGTTATCACTTTCATTAAATATTAGTATTTATAATAGTCTATAATTATAATAGTATAGAAACTTCCAAAGTTTGGTAGCACCCTCCGGACGCTCATACACATCCGACTGTATCTCTCCTTCAGTAGCCTTTTGTTTTGAGATATCTATAGCCTTGATATACATAACATCTTTTATTTAGTTCCTTTTTAAATATTATAAATAGTGCTCTCTATGTATAATACAGGTTATAATACAGGTTCCAGTACTCACCTAATTTTAGAAATAGACAAAAACAAATGACGGCAGATAAGAGCCATGGGGCCCATCCAGTCTGTCCATTTGTTTATTTAAAACTATACTGACCCTAAATTTAGAGTAAGGTTTAGGATATCCCTATATTTATCCCAAGCATGTTTAAACTGTTCTACTGTGCTACCTCTACCCCCTCAGATAGGAGGCTATTCCACTTATCTATCACCCTTTCACATTTCCTCTGAATCTATCACCCTCCAGTTTATATTCATGTCCTCGTGTCCTATTACACCTCTTCCTTCGAATAATGCCCCCTCCTGTACCTGGTTACACCCCCTGTGAAAGCTGCGATCATATCTCCCTTCTCTGCTCAAAGCTATACACGTTACTTCCTCTACTCTTTCTCTGTATGGTGTGTGACACAGGCCATGCACCATTTTAGTTGCTCTTCTCTGCTCCAAGCTATAAATGTTACTTCCTCTAGTCTCTCTGTATGGTGTGTGACACAGGCCATGCACCATTTTAGTTGCTCTTCTCTGCTCCAAGCTATACATGTTACTTCCTCTAGTCTGTCTCTGTA
>WWET01000166.1:998468-1009156 GCA_011038615.1 Limnodynastes dumerilii | reverse complement strand
CCTTATTGTACTCCATTATTTATTTATTTATATATATATATATATATATATATATATATTATACTATTTTCAGATCTTCATTAATTACTTTGTATATACTCATTGATTTCAGACTAATTAATTTTTGATATTTAGTATATGTATACTTATTTAATATTATCCGATTTACTATACTGTTCCCTTAAAAATTAGGATCCAAACTATTGGATCTAATGACAATCTGTTTTAAATATAAACTCACATGCCTCCGTACGAGATATGGTGGTTTGGAATATAAATCAATATGCGATATGTTTGCTGCTGTATATTTAAATGATTTCTGTCTAACGCATCATTTTTTATTTATTTTTATTATTATTATGGTCATTTACATATTAGTACAAATTAAAGCAGTTTAAAACTACTTAACAACAACAAAAAATCAATGGCGCTCCCCTGCCCCTGTTTAAACCAATCAGGGATCTTTAAAAAGAGGAGACCAACAGCTGTGGATCATGAATCCAAAAATCCTTCTGAGGAAACGGTCAGTTGAGACCGTGAAACGCGTTAAGGTGCTTCAAAATTTTCTCCTCACGTTCTCACTAATGCTCACGGTCCTTGACAACTGTGACACTGGTGCAGGTTCGATTGGCTTAAATCCAGCAGCGTCTCCGGATGAACTTATTACAGCTCCCGCACTCGGTGGCTCCAGAGAAGCCTGCGGCACTTATTGCTCCCTAGAAGCGGGACAGACTCCCACAATAACAACGGGAAGCCCTCAGAGACCGTGAGTAACCATACACTCCTGCACTACCTATATGCAAGGATAATCTTTGCCTCTCATTCTAACTTCAATTGGTACATATACTCACTGTGTCTATAATTTGGGCTTTACCTATATTCCATCGCTAAAACGCTGAAGAGTACAAGATTGCCATCACTAAGCACCTGATTTCAATTCTATTTCTGTTTAACGGATTGCCGTTTTTAAATCATTTGACTTACTTTTCCATACCTGTACAGGTGATTATTTGAATTATTCATCCCAAATATCGTATGTATATACAAGGAACAAGAGAGGTCCGGCGCTCCAAACATACATTAAATAACACTATGTGTCTGCACATAAATAAAAAGGAGGTTTAGTTCACAATATAGCTATATTGGGTTAAGCTCACCTGCCCAGCGTCAAGGCACCTCCTGTAGGTGAGTCCCTATCCATTTGCTATATGTGTACACAGGAGGTCTCTGTTAAGACACTACCTGCATTTGAATAGCCTGCAGCTGCAGCGTATGTATATACGCAGAAGACAATAGGAACTGTATGGTTTACATATTTTTTCTATTTTTTTCTTTCTGTTTTAATTGAGGATTTGATTTCTTTTTTTTAATTGATCAACATAAATGGATGCTACAAACAGTGCACTGTTCACAGGTGTATCATGATTAACGACTTCTTCAAGAGGTTCCCTAGATCTATTCATGTGTCGAACTTATACTCTTTAAATTGCATGCTGTTGCAAGTTGTCAAGATCCATTTAAATGCTATTTTTATTATTCATTGTTTCCAACATTTGTACTATTAAATATATATTTTAGAAACGATGTGTTTATAATTTATATTGTCCGCTCAAGCGCTGACTGATACTTGTTTGTTACTTTAATATAAAAAGCAGACATATGTCTAAACAGGCCAAACAGTGGTGGAAAATTATTAACGAAGATCCAGACTTACCGGCACTCAGAGACTGTAGAATCCTTGCAGCATACCACCGTAGTAGAAACCTAAAGGACATTCTAGTCAAATCGGACGTTTCTAAAAAGAAATTACACACTATTAAAACTGGCTGCTTTAGGTGCACCAACTACACGATTGAAGATACCTGGAAAGCGGACCATCGTTTAGCCATCCACATACAGGCAAAATCATTTTAATACGCCATCATTTGATTTGCCTGTCTCAATTTGTCAATTATATTATTAAATGCCCATGCAGACTATACTATGTAGGGATAACCTTTAGAGTATTTCGTGAACGTATGGCGGTCAGATCTACAATCAGACAAGCCCTGAATGGCAAAATTAGTAACCAACTGGTCGCCAGACATTTTGCTACATTAAAACATAGTTTGGCAACATTGGTCTACAAAATGATAGACCATGTTCCACCTTTCACCCGGGGGGGAAAATCGAGAACAAAAGTTGCTACAAAAAGAGACATACTGGATTTATAAACTGAACACCATCTCTCTACATGGTCTCAATGAGAACCTAAATCTGGCTTGTTTTTATAAAGAGGACTAAATATGATCATTAAGATGGACTGTATGATGCTTCTTATCGGATGTTCACTTATTTTTTCCTGTATTTTGTAACTGCTCTTCTAATGGACGTAGACCAATAACTGTATCTCTTTGATATAATGACCGATCAAATAGATAATTATTATCATATGAAAGTCTTATTGAGTTAATTTCCTCCAGCTCCATTTTTAACATGAAAAAAATAAGTAAAAAATAAAAGTGATGCACTAGAATAGAGTTAAATTATATATGCATCATAAGAACAGATAAAAAAAACAATAGATTGCAATAAGAAAATTTAATTTAAATAGTATAGCTTATGTATAAAAACACAAGTAAAAAAACAAGAAAAAAGCTTAGACATATTATCTAAATAATTGTGGGAAATGTTCACAGAGTTTTTCCCTGATCAATCCTACCTCAAAGATAATCCTTAAGAACACACAGGCGACGATATATTAGCATGGAATGCATATGTAATGATAGATAGATAATAGCTAAGTTAAGGGCCGTAACGTAATCTACTTAAAGACCGCGTATATGCAATCTACGTTGCAAGAAGTAATTACAAAATTACTGTACATGCGCAGTAGCACTTTTCTGAAAAATCTGGCCGCAAATGCAATGCGGCCGGAGCTCTGCATACGGCCCAAGATGATTAACAAAGTAAAGTGCAGAATCATAATCCCCATCCCAAATAATAAACAGGTCATCAATGTAATGGCCATAGAAGACCAGGGACGCACCAGGGACGCGCCAAAGTCGCTACCCCAGACTAACTCATCCTCCAGTTGGCCCACATAGAAGTTCGCATAACTTGTTGTGAACCTGGTCTCCCTTGCCGTACCCATCACCTGTAAGTAGAAAACACCTTGAAAAAGAAAATAATTGTGGGAAAGAATAAATGAAACTAAAGAAACTATAAAATCCTGGTGTTGTCCTGTCAAGCTCGGACTTAGGGAGGTATGCAGTCTACCCCCAAAGAGTGGAGAATGTTGGTGTATAAGGACTGAACATTCAGTGTGAAGAAGGCGTAAGATTCGCTACACCGGATGTTCGCAAGTTGTAGCATGAGGTGTGTAGAGTCCCTAATGTACAAGCGGAGGGCCAAAACCAGGGGTCGCAAAAAGTGGTCTACATAGAAAGATAAAATAGTGGAAAGAGAATTAATGACAGAAATAATCGGTCTCCCAGGAGGTTAGGTGAGGGATTTGTGGATCTTGGATAAATAATAAAAAAATGAAGTGACAGGATATGGTTTAAAAAGAAAATTAAATTCCTCCTTTTGGCTAAAAACCCTCTTCTAAGGCCTGGTCCAACAGATTTTTGCAAAGTATGGAGAATTGTGTAGTGGGATCATATGTGAAACGTTCATCTCGGAGTTGTCGTAAGGATTCACTAATATAGGCTTTTTCTATTTAGTATTACGACTCCCCCCCCCCTTGTCGGCTTCCTTGATCACTATAGTATTGTCTTCCATTAGATTTTATAGAGCTAAACGTTCTTATGGTTTAAAGTTAGAACTAAAGCTGGAATGGGATTTTATACATGTTGGCAAATTCATTGAGAGTTCATTTAGAAAATAAAATCGAGACATGGGCTCTTGATGAGTCTTGGGAAGAATTCTGACTTATTCTTAAAAAATGATCTTTTCCTAGAGTATGGATCATTACATATTTTTTTTTTAATATTAATAGTTCTTGAGAGTTAGCTTTGGTGAAAAGGGATTCAAGATTAGCCAAGGCCTCCCTTTCCAGGGGTTGGTATGGATTGGGATGGAATAAGGAAGTCCATTCCTTCCCCTGTGGTCCTAAAAAACTTTGAGGGCGAAGAGTGGTGGAGTTTGATTGGAAATAGCTCCACTAAGGGCTTGCGTCATAGACGTAGGGGAAGGTAGAGGAAGAGAACAGATTTCATGAGTGGCAATAGTCACATTAGAGATCTGATTCCTTTGCGTAGGAATATATATATAGACTCAGAAGGGTTCCCTAGAACTTTTTTCTCCTGGCTTTCATGCGTTTTAGCTAGTGGGGGGTGTATTACTGATAATTACATTAGCTGTATCCTTTTGTGATCCCGAAATTTCCTTATTTTTATTTTGTTGATTTATTTTATGTGTTTTGAAAAATCTTATTAGGGTTCTTATTTTGAGTATGACCTTTCATAAAAGATGGGATATTATTTACATTATTACTATCTTTCTCTTTATAATTTCCTCTGTGAGTTTGAGGATTTTGGTTAGATCTTTTTTCAGAATTTCTAAACTGCAGACCACCTTTATTCCTATCTCTAAATTTATCCCTGTTTTTCTTTTTGTAGGATCTTACTTCTCCTGTCTCATAATCTAATCTATCCCTATGAAATTTGTCAATTTTTTGTGTTCATAAGAAATATTTAATATTTTTCAACATGAGATTCAATCTCCTTTAAATGGTTTTGCAAGTTAGTTGTTGAAAAGTTGCATTTAATATCCTCTTGGAGTTTCTTCATTTCACCATTGCAGAGATCTGCTTTAATTATTCTATAGTTGATCAAGAGCTCCATAAGTTGAAAAGAGCACTGGTCAAGAATTTTGTTCCAATCTAATAAGAGGCATTAATTTTCATGTGCTAGAGCTTTAAAGATTCTTAGATTTCTTGGTATCATATTGGTCTCTATATATTTCTTTAGATTCATTTACATGTTGATTGCAGGGGAGTCATATTTCATCTGTTGCAAACAGTATTAGAGTTGAGAAGTAGCGTTTCCCAGTCCAAGTCTAAATAAGAGTGTGATAGTGATATCTGTGTGCAGTAAGCAATACAAAGCTATATCCCTGCATACAAATAATACAATTAACTTGACTCCCCCTGAAATCTGCATGGTTTAGACCAGGAGTGACTTTCTTCTCTTATTTTAAGCACTTTCTTAAGTCTGAATCAGGCCCTACATTTGGTGAGGCTGCAAGGGTATGTACAACTTACACAGCCCCTTGCTGAATGTTTGTTCACTGTGCCACTTAGCAATCGATGTAGTCATTCAAGTAGTCTGAACCACAGAAGGTGGGCCTGTGTGCAATGAAGTTCCAGGGCTGATTTTTAGTCCCAGTCCAGCCCTGCACACACACACACACACACACACACACACACTGCATCCCATATACTTACACACACACACACACACACACTGCATCCCATATACATACACATACACACAATGCATCCCATATATATATACACACACAGTGCATCTCATATAGTATATGGGATGCACTATGTGTGTTTGTGTATATGGGATGTATTGTGTGTATGTGTGGGTATGTATATGGGGTGCAGTGTGTGTGTGTGTGTGTGTGTGTATGGGATGCCCTATGTGTATGTGTGTATTTATATGTATATAGCATATACATATAAACACACACATACACACAGTGCATCCCATATGCATACATACACACCCATACAGCGCATCCTATACATACACAGTGCACTCCAGGTAAACAGACACACTTGTGTACCTGTTCACACCGAAGAGCCTGCAGTTAGCAGCTCCAGAGACAGGAAAGAGATCAGCTTACAGTTGGCAGGGGGCAGTTCCAGGCAATGCCACAAAGAAACAGACAGCCAATGAGGCTGCCTTCAACCCACTCAGCAAGAGGCAGAGTTGTGATTGGCTGTCTGTTGCTCTTTTACCAGTTAGAAAATTTGGTATCCCAGAAGTGAAGATAAAGATGTTTAATCAGCAACCGGAATATCAGAGTCCACTTAATATGCTGAATATCATAAGACTCATCCATCCAAGCAATAAAGTGCAATTTTTGTATATAATATATACTTGCAGGTAGAGTGAAATTGAGGACTATAAAATAAATCAGGTACCAATTAGGGATATTATTGTCCCAATATCAGAAATACTGGTAAGGAGTAATAGCAGCAGGTTAGATATTCCAAGTCCATGCAGTATAATTTATAACATTGCATTTCCTGAGGTCCAAACAATAATTGCAATGTGCGTTTCCAATTTATACCTACTGCTGGAGTCAGTTCAGTAATAGTGCGGTCCAGGGACAGAGCTGTGAAGCTCTCTCCAAAGGGCAGATGATATATAGAAGCTGCGGAGGCCACCCGCAGCTCGTGCTCCTAAGGAACCAAAGACCTCAAACCAGGGGCCAGATCCAGAGCTACGCTTCTACTACGCTGCGTTCTTACGCTAGCGTACCTTCGATGCACTCCCCTCGGCACACCCCTCTCATGTACGTATTTTAGACACCTTACACTTTCCATACCTTACCTTAACTTTAAGCGGATGGACTTTACACACGTAGCTACACTGCTAAGCACGCCCATACTGTAAATACTGGTGGCGTATCGTAGGCACGCCCCTTCGTAAGTTGATACGCTACTGATACATGAGGACTGCCCCTTACGCTATGCCTTACATGGCGTAACATCTGCCGTGCGCATGCGCCATAAGTACTAATGTGTGAATTTACGCTAGAGGCTAGCGTAAATTCATTTGCGCACGTTGTTCTGGATCTACTTCCAGGTATCAAGGTAAAAGTCAGCTGTACTCGTGCACCAAAGATGGGGACGTTCCCAATGATACATTTCGTCTTGCCTAAGACTTTCTCCGCTTTGGTTTGCGGTCCTCTGTTCCTTAGGAGTGCAAGCTGCGGGTGGCCTCTGCAGCTTCTATATATCAGCTGCCCTTAGGAAAGAGCTTCACAGCTCTGTCCCTGGACCGCACTATTACTGAAGTGACTGAACTGATCCTGTACTGCACAGGCCTTTTAGGTGATGTGGGTATACTGAGAGGCCTGTGCTCAGATATGTGCTGATGAGACAGCTTCCGAGCGGCCTCGTGACGGTTCCAGCCTACCGGGAAACTTTCCGGTAAGGCCTATTGCCAATCTGTCGCTGACAGTGACTATGTCTGATTGTTAAAAGGGCTATATTCAGAGATCCATTTTTTTTATGTACGCAGTTATACGCACGGCCAGAGCAAGCAAACACCCACCAACAAAACCGACACCCTCTCCCGGACGTGCTGACGGAGACTTACGAGTCCCTAGACCACTCTGTTCTTTGTGTGTGTACTTACGTGCGTATATGTGATCCGTCCATGCTATTCTTGATAACAGCGCCTCCATGTTTTCATTTCACTTTTATGTAAATTTTCACATGTGTCGGATTTCCGTGCGTATGTCCCCAGGTAGGATTCACATGTACATCCGTGTGCGTATAGTCAACGTAAACTAGATAAATAAAGTTGCTACACATGCGCAGTTGAACTGAACCTAAAAATATGCACGCAACTCCCCACGTAAACGGATCTCTGAATACAGCCCCCCGACACTCCCCTCTCCCGGACGTGCTGTCGGGGACTTACAAGTTCCTAGACCACTCTGTTCTTTACATTTGTACTTATGTGCGTATATGTGCTCCGTCCGCTCCATTTTTTCTAACTGCACCTCCATTCGTTCATTTAAAAGCCCCCCACTCATTTTTATGTAAATTTTCCTGTGCGTATGTCCCCAAATGCGATTCACATGTACGTCCGTTAGGCACTTACCTGCGTATAGTCAATGTAAACTGCGTAAATAAAGTTACTACGCATGCGCAGTTGATCTGATACTAAAAATATGCACAGAACTCCCCTCGAAAACGGATCTCTATATACGGCCCAGAATTCCCAGCGTTTACAAGCTGTACTATAAGATGGAGGAGATTTGAATCAATAATAATAATACAGACATACAAATCTAACAATTAATAAATCTATCTTTTTTTTACTGGTCACCCCAAAATCAAGGGGGGCAAATACCAAACCCAACCCCACCCAAATTTGGAGTAACCAGTGCTAGGTCTGCAATATAGTTTCATTGGACCTGATTTACAGATAAAGTGAGTTAGGTGCAGGCCGATGTGCACCTAACTCACTCTTCCAGCCCCCAACCCGCTCCCCGTTTTTAGGTACCTTATGGCACTTACGAGTGCCATAGGGCTACCTTATGTCTTCGTGCCATGTCTGTACGGACATGGCACCTTTCCGCCTCCCACCCGACCTCACCAGCTAATCTAAATACCTCCCCCCTCCCATTTCTACCTAAAAAAGCCCAGAGGCGTCATAACGCAGCCTCTTTCTACGGAAAGACCACACCTATGCTATATACGTGCCGATCGGCTACATAGATAGTGTAAATGACCTACTACAGTAATTTCGGCCAGATACACCCTTAAGAAGCAGAAGCTTCTTAAGTGTGAATTAGGCCCATTATTATTAGTTCTTTTGATGCTGTATTACATTGTGGCAGCTATCAGCAGGTGCCCATCTCACTGCCTGGCTAGCCATTTAACTTTGTCATCATGGATACTTAGTGTACTTTGAAAGCAATTTGCATTCTGAACCTCTGATTGCTTTCACTTATCTTATGTCGCTATTGTATGAATCCCTGTAGCAATAAAAAGATTTATGCATTTCATACATATAGTTGCAATCTATCAATTCATACACACTATTTTAAAAAGCAGTATTCTATAAGGGGCTAATGGCAGGCAGGTTCTCTACTGTATTTTGTCACCGCAAAGAATGGCCCTTTTTCAGAAAGCTGCATTCTCGCCGCTGTGAATGGTTAGTATTAATGTAACCCCAACCCTTACCCAAACCCAGCCTCACTGGATCACTAGTGCAGTGCGTGAGATTTTTTTTTTTCAACATTAAATTTTTATTGAGAAGGTTGCCAGATTACAAACAGGTAAATTCAGCTGGCCACTAATGTGCAACAAACTGGTGGAGCAGTCCTGCTTCCGGTGGTTGTCTCAATAATTAAGTTAATGTTGAAAGCGCTGTAAGGGACAGTCAGGAGCTATGCCTTGCTTTGCGCTGCTCTGCTCAGAGGACCGGATCCAGACCTAATAGCATATTCCATTTGTTAGCCTCCACAAAAAAAAAATATACAGAATTTTTATCCTCTATTTCGCACATACGAGGGGTGTGCACGCCTCCTGTAGTCCCCTTCATACTCACTGGCCTTCTACATTCAGAAACCCACCTTAAAATTTAGGCATGCAGAAGGCGACGTACAGAATACAGGACTGTACGTAAGAGCTTTTGAACGCTCTTACTGTATGATCTGCATTCCTATGCCTACCCACCATGATGATTGGGCCCACCCCGCATGCGGTGATTGAATTCACACAGAGCACAGCATATGACAGTTGCATTCCAATGTAGTTCTTGGTACTGTGCAGCCTCACCAGCTGCTTGCATCTAACAGTGCTGCATCCAGCAACAATTATGTATTTGAAGAGGGTAGATAGCAGCCAAGAATTGTTTAAAATGATAGCCATGGCAGTTGTATGTTGGTTATACAAACTGTGGGGCTTTCAGTTAAAACTCTTATCCCCCTTTACAAATCCAGGTTTTGGGGCCCTGTACTACTGCACACTTGTCAAATAGCCAAATATCATGGGTGACACTATAAAGGTTTTTCAATGTCCATACACATGGTGGCACATAATGAATAGTCTTCTTTTGTAGGATCAATAATACTGCATCTTGATTCTAATCTGCACTTATCTGAGTTATGCCCACTTAGGGCCAGATTCACAATTAAGGGTGTTAGGTGCAGACAGATCCGCACCTAACTCACCCGTGCTGCCACTCAACCCGCCCCCGTTTTTAGGCACTTTATGGCACTTCAGAGTGCCATAGAGCTTCCTTAAGTAACTAAGTGTATTTTCCTTCCAGAGAAAGCTTCACCCCGCCCTCCTTCACGGAGTTGACAGTTCCTTAACAGAGTCCATCTACATACCTAAGTGACATGCGTAGTAGGTCATTATGGAAAAGACTGTGCTTAAGAAGCAGCTTCTTTTTAAGTGTGCTTAGATGCTTAGTGTGCATAACTGCAGTGCATATGGTTCATCATATACCTCAGTCTGAGAAAACCTGTGAGATTAATAGAACATATACTGAGATTGCAGATGCATGGCTTTTAAATGAAGCCACATACTCACATACACTTATTTAAACATAATTAAAAATGTTCCAAAATCTAAATAGTTAAAAATAATGTCTTTACTTTACCAAAGCGGTGGCTGTGACTATAGCGAGCAATCTAATTAAAGGCGCTAATTTTTACTTACCATAATTAAGCTGGCAAGAGGAGATAGTAACTTGCAAATTAATGTGCTGCAAATTATGGGAACTGATTTAATTCCATACTGTTGTTTTAATTTGGATTCACTGTTGTTTACAGTGTTCCACCAGACCCAGGCTTGGATCTGAATCTGCCTCAAGAGGACCAAGCACTTCAAAAAAGAGAGAGACAGAGATACGAATCCTTCTTTCCAACTTATAGTGTGCTGTTCAGAATGCAATGCATGAGCCTCAGTAATAATAAGGACAATAGAATGATCCCAATATATA
>WWET01000166.1:965175-980422 GCA_011038615.1 Limnodynastes dumerilii | reverse complement strand
TGGATACTGGGGGGCTGGAGAGACAATGGGGATATTGAGGGGGCCCAGTGACATGATTATGGATACTGGGGGGCTGGAGAGACAATGGGGATGCTGAGGGAGCCCAGTGACATGATTGTGGATACTGGGGGGCTGGAGAAACAATGGGGATACTGAGGGGGCCAGTGACATGATTGTGGATACTGGGGGTCTGGAGAGACAATGGGGATACTGATGAGACCAGTGACATGATTGTGGATACTGAGGGGCTAGAGAGACTATGGGGATACTGAGGCAGCCAGTGACATGATTTTGGATACTGGGGGGCTGGAGAGACAATGGGGATACTGAGGGGGCCAGTGACAAGATGATTGTGGATACAAGAGGGCTGGAGAGACAATGGGGATACTGAGGGGCCAGTGACATGATTGTGGATACTGAGGGGATGGAGAGACAATGGGGATTATCAATTATTACAGTTAATGACTTTCTGATAATAGGGAAAGGACGGTAGGGAAAAACATGCCCTATGGTATGATAAGACACGCCAACTTTAGCTGACACACCCCTTGGTGGCAAAGACACATCTCCTTTGGTGATTCAATTGTACCTTTTCTTAGCTTTGAAATGTTGGAGGGAGCTGTGCCGAGATGGACTGTGCAGGAAATGGGGGAACTGCATAGCAGCTGCAGAAGCCAATCAGGGAGTTGCACAACTGCATTATCTGCTACCTGATTGGTTGACTACCAGGAACCAGGAAAAGGCTTGTGAAAAGGTTCTATGCAAAACTCCTTGCAGTATGCTAATGAGAATCTCAGCTGCTTCCAACAGCCATTCTCTGCAGCAAAGTACCAGCCGATCCCTCCAGCCGCCCATCTGGCATTTGCCAGAACTGCCAGATGGCCAGTCCGGCCCTGCCTGATATAGACTGATCCCGATACACAGGTAATGCTGACATTACAAATCTGATACACACTGATCATTATAAACAGGTAACACTAACATCACACATTTGATACATACTGATTACTATACACAGGTAATGCTGACATCAGACGTTTGATCACAATACATAGGTAATACTGGCCTCAGACATTTGATACACACTGATTACTATACACAGGTAACACAACTGATAGACACTAATCATTATACACAGATGAAACTGAAAACACAAATTTGATACACACTGGTATCACTGTCATCTTACATTCGATACACACTGTTCACTATATAGAGGTAACACTGACATCTTACATTCGATACACACTGGTCACTATACAGAGGTAACACTGACATCTTACATTCGATACACACTGGTCACTATATACAAGGAACACTGACATCACACATTTGATATTTGTTTTCTTTACATTTTAAATGCAATGCAGAAATGTTTGTATGTACAGCAAAGAGTAGAAGGATTGTTTATATCAGATAGTAAACAGATTCCTGTGAGGAATAGATTTAGTTTGGTGTTATAGATTTACCCTACGGCTGAGATTACTGGGAACAGACTTGCTGGGATTATCGTTCAATATGTTTTCCTGCACAGTTGTATACCTGGTACTTCTATGAATCAGCATCTCTCAATGCATTTTATTGCGTATGTGAAATGTATATGAACCGTAGAGAAGGAATTGGTTGCAATTAGCTCTGATGTGTTTGCAGTTAATGCTTTTAGACACACAATAATTTTTCACATTGAAAGCAGCAATTTTGTTAAAGCCACCAACGTACTTTTGTAAACCAAAATAAATAGAAAGTTAACAACAATTTAAATCATCTATATAATGGAGGTTGAAGCTTATAGTTGTGACATGTAAAATGAGCAGTCGTCTCTAAATGATTCTGAAGTAAAGCTCCCACCAAATGGATAATTATTCTTCAGAACAAACTTATAATGACTTTCAGGTTTTAAACTTATGAAAAAGAGCTATTGCATTAAACAAAGAAAAGGTTTTTCTGTACAATAATTGTGCTTCGAACCTTTTAAAGGAGTTAGCTTACATTGATTTGCAGTAATGTGGTAGGACCTTTTCTCACCTGGCATTGTGAATACAGTGAAGCTACCAACCAGTACACAGAATAAAACTGTGAGTTTGGTGTTTCCCTAAGAACATGATAGTGGGGAGAGATTGGGCTCCAGACTTCTAGCATGTAGGCCCCTTTCTGCAACTCCCATATATGGCAGGGATTATTACTAACTCCAGACCACAGGGTTCCAAAGGGAGACAGATATTGAAAAGTAGGACAGAGGTCCCTGGAGAAACCCTGTAGACTCAGATAAGAAATAAGTATAAGGAAAGAGAGCACACAAGGATGTAAGATGGAAAACGCACTGAGGGTGTTAATGAGGAAATTCAAAATGGAAAGTGTATGAGTGATAACCCAATGGTAAGGGTGTCGCAAAACCAAAATAGGTGTGACAGACAAACACAAGAATAGCCATGACAAACAAGAACAATGCACACATTCAATCGCTCACACAAGCAGAGTATAAAGAACCAGGCAAACAGGAGAGAAGGGAACAGGTAGAGGAAAACATAGGGAGCAGGGAAGGAACAGACAAAAACCAAACAGCAATCAGGAAGAAACAGACCATAAGGAGTGTTATGAACAGTAAAAGGAACAGTGTTATAAACAGTTACGTTTATTTAAGCAAAAATTTGTATCATTACTAATCAGAAGTTATCCACTGCAAAAAAGGAAGGTAGCGCTATAAAATTATACAAAATAAATTAAAAACGGTCACAAAATGAGGGACTTGCTACATCAAGAGCTGCCTGTCAGCGGTTTTCTCCAGACGTGCCTGCTCTCTGGTTTCAAGGAGGTGCCAGGTCTCAGTAGTAACAGCCCCATGCTGTGGCCACAGCATGTCCATCCTCAATTGGCACTAAACACCACTGTCCTCCGGTACATGGGCACCACCATCTTGGATTTGTGCACATGACCTGCAGCATCCAATCGGAATCAAGCCAGGGGAAGCACATGATCTGGTTATCCAAACCTGAGCCAAGGTGGCCTATTTAAAACCAGAGTCCTCAGTGCCAGAACAACTTGGTCTCTCAAGATGCCTGGTTGCAATAGTGTTGCGCTGCTATTGTTCTCTTGTTGATCTGGTTCCAGTCCATGTACTGTTCCAGTCCAGTCTATGCTCTGCTCCAGCTCAAGTCCTGATCCAGCTGATGCCTAGTCTAGTCATGGTCTAGTCCAGGTCAAGTCAAATCAAGCCAGTCCAGTCCAGGTCAAGCCAAGTTCAGTCCAGTCATGGTCCAATCCAGGTCAAGTTCAATCCAGTCCTGGTCTAGTCCAGTTCAGTCAAGCTTGCCACATTCAACTCTAATCCTGGTCAAGTTCAGTTTTAGTCAAGCTTGCTATGTTCAACACCAGTCCTGGTCAAGTCCAGTCCAAGTCAAGCTTGTTAAGTTCTATTTCAGCCCTGGTCAAGTCCAGTCCAGTCAAGCTTGTTAAATTCTATTTCAGCCCTGGTCAAGTCCAGTCCAGTCAAGCCTGCCTTGTGCAGTCCAGTCAAGTCTTCAGTGTCCAGTCCAGTCAAGTCTTCCATGTCCAGTCCACTCAAGCCTGCCTTATCAAATCCAGTCAAATCTGCCTTGTGCAGTCCAGTCAAGACAGCCTTGTCCAGCCAAGTCAAGTCTCGTATTGTCAAGTCAAATCCTCTGCCCATTAACATATGACCAAGTCATCCATAAAGCCTTCCAGCTTCCCCTATCTCGCTGAACCACTTTCACATCCCTGGGAACCCAGAGCGGATATCCTACCTAATCAGTTGTGATAGTATGTTCTGGCCCAATGGATCCGAACCCCAGTGGACAACATCTGCCCAAAGCATGGCAGAAGGAATTCAATGACAGAAAGCCAATCTGGGTCAAGTTATGAACTGCCTTCATGAGTTAGCTAATCAAATGGGGAACCTTCAAACCATTATGGCCTCACAAGTATCTCCACCTCAGTTGAAATCCAAACTATTGTATGGTTTGGATTTTTCTGGAGTAAATTCTATGATTTAAACAATAAAATCAATTGGTTCGTAGGTTATGAAAATCGAAGGTTTTCTGGATTGTTTACCTGTACTGCATAAACATATTTAATGAAAATCATTTAAACACATTGCATTTTAAATACATTGCATGCTAAAAGTAAAGCCATTATCGCTGGTCTCATAGGCCCTCGGCAACTGTTTAAACAAATATTGATTTTATGCAACAAAGTAATAGATCTGACACTTTTGTATTTTATAAACAGGATGGACACTGTTTCTTAATTTGGAATCCCCATAGCACATATTTAAACTGCTACATAATGACTAAAAATAGAATACGAATAGATTAAAAGTAACAATTATTTCCTTTTTGTTTTTCTTCCATTTTTTATGTGAATGCTGGAAACTAGAACAAAATAATTTTTATGTTTAAAATGTATTTAAATAAAAAAAATGGTAAAAGTGTTATGTAAACATTAACAGCATTCAATTTAAAATCGGCTAATGCTACAAATGCACAATAAAAATAAATAACTATATGTGTGTGTGTGTGTGTGTGTGTGTGTGTGTGTGTGTGTGTGTGTTAAAAATTGAGCATTTGACAATATAAATACAAAAAAAATAATAATGGTAATCGATGAATATACTGCAAATATAACCAACAGAATTAGTATGCAGCTTTATATTATTTCACAATCGACATAATATTGCATCCAGCTTCTACTTAAAATGGTATTTATATCCGACAAACGTTAGTTTGAGTAAATATAAAATCATTCAAGTAATTTTATTTTACTTGTAACAGGTTTTGAAATAACTTTATACAATTCGAAGAATAGCGATATACTTATCACTATTAGAATAAGATTGTATTATATGTATTATATTCAGAGTTCCTTGTTGTAAGTTACATCTTCTCCAGTTTACGGAGTAACTCACCGTAAATCATGGCTTGGGTATTAATATTTGGAAACGCAAGTATAAATATGATTATGACATTTCTAGTGCAAGTAAAACATAAAAAAAGTCATTTTATTTAATAATATAATTGTGTTAAATTAAGCTGACAAGACGCTGAGACCTGTCTGGGATACGAACTCTTTGATCACAAGGGTCTGGACATATGTTCATATGTCCTAATGACAAAGCAGAATGATCAGGACTGTTAATTGGAGAAATCGGTTTCTTCCATTCTGAATATCAAACAAATCTATGTAGGAATTACCGCCATGAAAGCTTCAAACAAGCTCAGTGTCACCATGTGGTGAGCGTCCCGGCAGTGCAGGGGTTACTGTTCGCACAGTGCAGGGCGCAGGACTCCCCGGGGGCCGCAACTAGCGAGGGGTTTACCTGGACTGCAGCCCAGGTGTATGCTGCTACCTGCTCATCACACTGTTATACAGGAGAGGGGTGGCTGACACTGCAGGGCACTTGCTCCTATTGAACGAATAGTCTCCCCGGAGCGCTGTCCATGGTGCTAAGTGTCCCAGGCCTGCTAGGAATCACATGCTGGATTGCTCACATCATGTAACATTCTACCCACCATACATGTCACACGTATGACTTGTGACAGGCTAATCAGGCTTCACATATCCCCTGTGTCAGACACGATCTGTCCAGACTGCACGTTATCCTCTGAATTACAGAATATTATTGGTAACCTGCTAGATCAGGAGATTTACTAAATGTTTCCATTTATTTATCACACACAATATCCCAAAGACACTAAATCATATTATTCTGCTAAACTGGAATTCGTGATTTATTTTTTACATTTCTTTTCACAACTATTTCTGCTACAATCATGTGATTTCAGGAGGTAAAAACACAAAACTCTGTCACCCCCTGGTCCACTGCACCGACACTGGACAATTACCCCGACAAAGCTGGGGCATAGACTGTAATGTCTCCGTGCCTGAAACATACACGGTCACAGACGTTATACGTTACATGTCCGTACACTATATATTTAGTGGGCTGTGCATGGCAGATAATTAAACTACTATTCATTTGCAATCACGTTTTAACATTACTAATAATAGAATGTTGTAGATCACAATAAAATGACAATGCTATAACTTATTACTTTTGTTTAAAAAAAACGATAAGCAATCAAAGAAATCATAATGATTAAATAATACGCAGACAGATAAAAGAACGATTTTAATAGTTCTAGTAAAAAAAAAAAAAAGCATAGCCCTTTATGAAAAGTTTTTCTATATAGACTTAAAGTTCTTTCTCTCCATAAAAGTTTTTAGGAAGTTTTCCAAATATTTAGGCGTCTTTATAAACAATTAATGAAAAATATCACCCCCAAACCGCGTTATTTATCTGTAACGTTATGTCTCTTCACAATTTCATAATATTTGTCACTTTTTGAAGTGGGATCCTGAGTTTTTGCATAAGGTTATTATTTTTGTTACATTAATATATTGTATTATTCACCCGGATATCAGGCAGTAATAAGTAACCCGACTACCTCCCGTGCTGACTGGATGCAGACCTGCTAAAGAAGTGATAAAAGAAGTATATTTATATATAGATACAGATAGATAGATAGATAGATAGATAGATAGATATGTGATCTTATATAATAAGCTCAATAAGCTCTTAATAATAAGAGAAAACCAGTAAACGATCTGATTAACACACCAGTGAGACAACTGGCTCCTTGTTTATATAATGTATATTATGTATAAATTGAGTGAAATGCTCATACACATAGAAGACAAGAGAATCCATGTTTATGTGACAATATCCTCTGATCATAGAGCTGGACATTGATGTGTCTGTGCACCCCTGTCATAATCTGTAGTTTGGGGCTTAGAAAGTGAGACCGAATAATGACAGAATGAAGGAACGAACATTCTCTCATTCACAGAACGAACAATCTTTACTTCAGGAGTAGGAAGCAGAAGAAGAAACTTTCTAAGAAACTCAATCTAGCTCCTTAGGTTTTGCTTAGCATACGTGATAAAACATGGATTGTTGCTGGCTGGTGACCCATGAAATTTGGGGGTTAGATTTCTCTTCAGACCAGAGCATATAATTATGCAAATAAAGAGCTGTCACTGATCTGGTGAAATACTCAGAAACCTAATCAATGAAAACGTGAACAAAACGTGCAAAGTGATCACCACACAGAGAGGAACAGAGGAAGTCCCCATCCTCCGTCTCTGCACCCCCATAACACCCATAGAGGCTTCTATACCCTGCCTGCTGCTCTGGGCAGCCCGTATAAAGTGACCTACTGTGAGCAGTCTCAGGTCAGGACATGACGCAACGCATTAATAATACATCTGACGCATTCGTTCCTCTGTCCCGGGACAGGCTGGATTGCAGCTGCTTAGCGTCCTTTATGAGTCAGGACATTTCTGTCAGGGTCACAGCGGCAGACTCCATACTTTCCTGTATACAGCAAGAGCTCTTCAGAGATGAAATGTATAACAAGGCTCTTGACACATCCCTGACTCTCAGACATCACTACAAGAACATCAGTGGAGAAAAATCTACTATTTCCTCAACAAGCCTTTGCAATCAATAAGCCCACACTCTACATTTGTAACAATGTGATATGGCCACTGTGCAGTAATGTGATCCATTAGTCTACCTATACAGTAGGTGACCTATTTTGTTAATCACCGAATTTCAGTGACAAGCATTATGCTGGCTGACCCCTCACATAGTCTGGCAATTAATAAAGCTTTATTTCAGTGTTAAGCACTGTACACTAATATAATCCTAGGCATTATAATAATAAATCACACTGGCACAGTACATTAGCACACATTTCTCTAAAGCAGAATTCAGCAGCCTGTGGTTTCTTAGATGCTGTTGAACTACAAGTCTCAGCATCTGTTGGTTATAATGAGAATTGTAGTCCCCCACAGCTGCTTTGCCATTTGACAAGAGGGCTCTGACTACCCAGCTGGCTTTATAACTCCCTTCCAGTGACCTCACTTTGTATAGGTGGTGCGGAGCCTCCAGAATAAAGGAGTAAATTAATCTAATTCTTTCCAAACGAATTACAGTATTAAAAATAGCAAAGTTAACCTTATTTATTATCCCATTTAAGCTTCTAAATTGGCCTGGGAAGGAACTGAGGACGGATTTGAATATTTGACAATTGGAGACAGAAGAGGAATTAGCAGCCTTCAAACCATCCACTCCTGGGGTTTCCTATCTCAATGGAGGAGAAGCCGGAAGTTTTCTTTTCAGAACCTCAGCCAGTTCTGTCTGATTTCAGAACACACATCACAGTCCCAGGACCCTGCTCCCCCCAGATTAGGTGCAGTAATATATGCATACTGTAGGTTGTAAAAAGAGGGGATAGGAAGCAAGCCAGAGAAATCCCCTAACGCTTCCCAGCAAAGGAAAGACTCAGAAAGACAACTGCTCCAAAATATCTGCAGATTTCCCCAGGGAATTGCAACAATATACACATAATGTAGTTTTACGTCCACACAGATCAGGAGAGAAAGTTTGTATTAGCTCCAATCAAGCTCTAAATGATGGTGAGAGCTGGCCTCAGCTTAAATGCTTATTGTAATGTCATCTTTTCAGAGAGGAGGGAGAGGGGGCTGAGGAGGTATAGGGGGTAGCTACAGAAATATGAGAAGAGGAGAGAGAAATAGTGAAGATTACAGAAAGAAATATGTTGAAGATTTTGAAATGTTAAACATCTGATGAGTGTGAGATACATGATGGAGAGAGGCAATTATATGGTAAGAGGTAGAGATATGAGAGGAGGATGGAAAAACAAACACAAACTAAGACATTTGTCAGGACTGAGAAATATGAGGAAAAGTGGACAGGTAAAGGAGGTGAGAAGAACAGGCAAGAGCAGGGGACGAGTGAGATGGATGGGAGCAGGAAAAAGAGCAGGGGTACAAGTGCAAGGAAAGAGGTGAGAAATGAGAGAGAGAGAGATAAAGGAAAAAGAGAGAAGAGAGAGGAGAAAGAGAGAAGAGAAACAGAGAGAGAGGAGAAAGACAGAGGAGAAAGAAAAAGAGAGAGAAAGGAAAAAGAGAGGGAGGAGAAAGAGAAGAGAAACAGAGAGATGAGAGAGAGAGAGAGAGAGAGAGGAGAGAGAAAGAGGTTAGAGAGAGAGGAGAGAGAGAAAGAAAGAGGAGAAAGAGAGAGGAAAGAAAAAGAGAGGAGAGAGAGAATAGAAAGAGGAGAGAGGAGAGGGGAAAGAGAAAGAAAGGGGTAGGGGGAAAAAAAAAAAAAGGGGGAAAAAAAAAAAAAAAAAAAAAAGACAGTGGCAAATGCAGGATTTTGAAAGGGGGATTTCCGATGTATGTAATACATGTGGTGTTTATTAGGGGTCTGCACATGGTACACTACAGAAAGTACATGAGGCGATATATTAGGCGTCTAGTAATGGCACATACTATAATATACAGTATATAGTATACCATTTCCAGAACCCTATTATATCCTATTTATATTATAGTATGTGCTATACCCAGACTCATAATATATTCCATTATTTTATAGTATGTGCCAATCCCAGACCCATATTATATCCCCTTAAATTATAGTATGTGCCAATCCCAGACCCACAATATATCCCCTTAAATTATAGTATGTGCCAATCCCAGACCAATAAAATAAATAAATAAATATATATATATATATATACACACATTCCTCATGATTAGTGAAATCAGGCAGATACAGAGGTGAGGACAGGCAAGAACAAATATACAGGTAAGGAAGGGAGAGCAGAGAAAGGATTGGATGATAATAGGTACAAAGACTATACATGATCCTCCAACTATTACCCTATTGTGCACCAAACGATAGTTTGCATTCCGCATGTAATGGTTGGAGGCATCCCTACATAAAAGAAAAGCAAACTGAAAAATGATTTGGAAGCTATATAGATATATTGCCAACTAGGCTCAGTATACATACATACATGCGTTAATCTTCCCAGCAGGTATGGCACGCGTGTGCTTCTTTCTGATCCGCCAATACATTTGGTAGATTCATAGGGGATGTCTAAATCCCCACACACACTACAGTTTTGTTTTTTTTAAACGATAATCGTTCAAAACACCAGAGAAAGGAGTGTTTTGAACGATATTTTGCATTGCTGATTGTTACAAAGTACACAAAATCGTTTGATCGCATATTTTAAAAAGTTTAATTTAAACAATCAAACCATTCAGTACTGAAGACTCAACCGAAAATCGTTTGTAGTGTGTATGCAGCCTGATTGGCAATAAAAATGTTTTGTAATGTTGTCCATCGTTTAAAATACCGCAGTGTGTATGGGGACACCCTATTGTGCACAATGTTTTACTCTAAATAAAAATGATGTAAAACACTCCTGTATCAATGTTACCAAACTGTTACCTTGATGGATGGATGGATGCATCCACTCTGACAGCATATTTTTATGACTAAACACTGGTATTGATTATGTAATGTGTAACTTTATGATGTACCATTGATACATATTATGTTGATTGTATCACACATGCTCTAATACAAAGGTTTGAGTGGGTTTAAGTGGGAAAAATCTCAAAACATTAACTTTTTTTAAGTGACACATAAAACCCATGTATAAGACGTGTGCGTGATCCTGTAACATGCAATGCTTTCTCACCCTCCTTATTCTGTTTTGCAGTCAATATTATTATTTTTATTATTCTATGTGAGGATAAAGGGAATTTGGCAGCTAGAAAACAACATGAAAAACAGAAAAAGGACAATGACAGAATAGGAGAAAGAGAAGATACATAATATAACCTGTCCACAGATAGAGTGGTCAGAGAATATTACTGGAAAGAAGGAGATTGAAGGAATGGGAACTAGCTGGTAAATAAAATACACATGTATATGAGACTACTCATGTCTTGTGCATTGAAGGGGCATAATATCACCAGAAAAGCCAGGAGAGGACGGCGATAATATCACCAGCACCCAACCCTCTCCCATTTTATTGCGGTGGTTCAAGATGAGACTAAATCCAGAATATATTAAGATATGTGACAGGGAGAAATCTTTACCATAACATAACTCAGTTTCAAATATTATTTGTTATATGCAGCAATACTATTCCTTCATGTGGCTTTAATAATGAATAATGTACCTTCCGAGCATCCCTCATAAATAAGGGATTATGACATGCAACCCATAAAAAAAAGATACACAACATATTACAAGAGCAAATGTTTATTTTATTAAATGTAAACAGAAATATAGACTGTAGGAACTTTTGGTGCTTTACAAATTTAAACATAAGCAAATACCACAAATCAGTAGGAGCATGAAGAAGGGACTTACAAAAGGGTTGTATTTAAAAGAACATTCAGACAATTCTACAGATTTGCCATCAAACTGTTAAACCTTGATTTTTTGGCACTTTCAATGCAAGATGCAGTATTATGGATGTGACCTCCCTGGAAAAGTTTATGTCCTGTAAACAAAGTGAAAAAGGGCAAGTTTTCCATCACAGCATTAGACCACTCAGGGGCTGATGCCAAGTATAAGCAGGAAGAGAGCAAATCTGCACACTAACATAACACTGCAGGGGAAGAGGGACCTGACCCAGAGGAAACCGCTCTACGCATATGCAGAACAGGAGCTAGCAGATAATGAGGACGCAGATCTGCCCATTCAGCCATCTGTACCCGCAATGCATCTGCAACACTTACACTAGAAAGGTAGCGGTTTAGTGGTGCTGTGAGTGCAGTGGCAGGACCCATTCCTGGCACTCAGGAACTTTAATACATGTTAAAATACTAATTGGTTAAATTGAAGTATCTATTAACTTCTAAAATACACTTTAGTTCATACAATACACAATGGTGATTTTTTTTTAATACTGGCATTTAATTTGACACACATTTTACTCCGGTATTATTTAAAAGAGTTTACTACATTTTTGGGGGCTTATTACTCTGTCCAGAGTTGCAATAGTCACAGCTCTGCAAGCATTGCGCTTCCGCTGCAGGAAAGCTCTGGATCAGGTCCATGATATTTTGTGGCACAATGCTAAATTATACTTTAAAAATAAAGCCGTATAGTTTGTGTTCAGTTAGTAAAACCAGCCAGTATTTTTCTTGCATTTAGAAACATTTCGTTAATTTGCACCCCTCACATTGAAACATGGTGTGTTCAGGTGCAGAATTCCAGCTTTTTATGAAGGGGGAGAAAGAAACCTTGTTATAATATAAGGGGTGAAAATCAATTTGAATTCTTCTGCATTCAGGAAAAATACTTTGGAACTCTCATACTGCATATCTTTACGTTTCATCTGTAAATTAGAGTAGAGCTTTACCTCACTACTCTAATTCTGTGTTCTAATGTCCGTGTTTAAATGCGCCTTTCTTTGCTGATCAGTGTATTTAGCTCAGGTCTACACTTGCACCTTTCTTACTCAAACTCTGGATCAGCCCCCAGGATCTTTCCCTTAAAGCCTATGAGTGAAGCAGCTGTGCCCAGGTGTCTCATCACTTACATACACATATAGTTTTCTTTCTACAAACTTACAAATGATCACAATTGGATATCTGTCAGGATACACTATATGACCCATTGTTGATGCCAAAACCTATAGAAGTTAACTAAACCACATAATCAATTGGCAAAATGTTAAACAACATGTCATTTATATAAAAATGTAAAGAAAAATACACAAAACAAGAATCCAACAGATTAGTTTACCAAGACAGTGGAAGCATTTAGTATATATAACAGTGTACAGGAAACACATGAAAAAGTGACACAGAAATATACAGTCCCCATAGCTCAGTTACCTATATTTCCATACTTTTCTTACTGCGAAATGCAAATCAGTCTCTACTAGTTTGGCTCCCATACACAAAATAGTAGAAAAAAAGGAAAGTTAACTACACCTATTTAAAAGGTATTCTACAATTATAAAAGAAACTTAATTGAAAAAATAATAAACCATTTGTGAAATTAAAGGAAATGCTACCGTAAGTTTAGTGCACCACAAGCCTGTTTATAGTTTGCTGTATTTTGCATATAATAGTGGTGATAAATAAGCAGAACTTCTTTGTGACATTTAAGTTTTGCTTTGCACTCTGTGGCCTAATGAACGTATCTGTGTAAAACAGAATGCTTGATGTCTCAGCGTATGCTGCAGAAACTGAAATTAAATTCACTGCTCTGCACTGCAAAAAAGCCGGATTTGTAAGTTAAAGGGACATTTACTGAAAACTAGCGCTTTAGTTACTGAAAGCAAAGGTATGTGATATGATTTTTTTTTATTACATAATGAAAAATTCTACGTGTGCATGAGAAATTATACAAAAAATTGTGTGCGTATATATATGTTTTATACTTAGAACCACCAAAACAAAGAGGCCTTGTAAGTGGCTGGTGGCTTATCATATATCAGCAGATGTATGTAATGAATTCTCTGACTTTTATTTTAAAGATAGAATGTTATCGTTTCTTGCTGGTTAATTAAAGAGTGCTGGGGTGTCTTATAGTTGATCTGTGCAAGTTCCCCATACCCTGCAGCACCTGCTCCATATTAACTTATAAATTGATTTGAGCAACCTCTATTTTTTTGTGTTTATATACACATATATTTATTTATATAGTCATTAACCATTTTAACCAGACAGACAGAAACCTCAAATTTAATGGCCAAGGAGCTATTTTTACCTAACTAACCAAAGTCTGGAGACTGTTTAAACCTGTATACGACCATATAAAATGTCAGTAACTGTGAATGTAGGGAGCAATAATCGAAGATCTTCTCGCACAGTTCCATAAGTAAACATCCTATAGACAGGACTTGACATTGCTTTAATATTACTCCTGATTATCAGCTAATTTAGGACGGCTTGCTGTGTCATTAAATAAGCTCAAGGAGTACGGTTAGTGATATATCTCCCTGTTTTATAAGGTGGAAACATTATGAAGCATTCTTTTTTGTAGAATTTGTATTTAAAGTCTAGTGGTACCTAAAATCATTCCAGATGTAAAGAGTCAATATTTTATTTCCAATATTTGATTTATCCTGGAGGGTAACTGAGTGTGGTAAAAAGTTCATGCAGTACTTCAGGAACTTCATTAGGCAATAAACCTGTGGTTATATTTATTTATATGGGTTTCTTAGTTGGGCAACGGACCTCCGGCTAAATGTCTCTTTCTTTCTTTAATTGAGAAAGTTTCAAAAGAAAAACATGAACCCATCTACATAGAGGAGCGAATCAATGTTACTGCGCACACTAATTAAGTACCAACAAATACTGTGTGATGAACGCGAGTTAAAACATACTTTTAATAACTATTGTTAAAAATAAATACAGCTGCACACACATCAGCAAAAACATACAAAAAAGACATCCTAAAAGGTATCATCAATAACAGTATCCCAGGCAAATATATATGAGTGAAAAGCTGTATTACCGTACACAGTGAATGCAATTGCCCACCGAATCTAGCGAGTCCTATTTAAATACACTGCACATGGTACACTCCTCAGCGTCTTTGAGAAAGTTTGCTAAGACTCCACATCAAACTGTTGATACTTGGCTACAAGTCTTCCTGTGAGCTGTACACAAAGGAGCTGCCCGTGAGGTCTGCTGACTACAGAGACTGTGACCTCCCCGTTTGTTGTACAGCCTTAGGAAGGGTAAGATATGGGCCTGGAAAGGGTGAAGTATAGCCTTATTAGTACGTTTTGGCTAGGGATAGCATCACGGTCTCACTAGATAGGGTGCAGAATTGGATTCACTGTCAATGGTAATACAGTTTTATGCTCATGTATATTTTAATTCGTCTGGGATGCTGTTATTTATACCTTTTAGAATGTCTTTTTTTGTATATCTTTTGTGTTTTTTCCTGACGTTGTTTGTCCAGCTGTATTTCTCTTTAACAATAGTAATTAAAAGAATATTTTAACTCATTTTCATCACACAGTATTTGTTAGTGCTAAATTATTGTGCGCCTACAATAGTTTGCTGCAACATTGATCCACTCCTCTATGTTGGTGGGTTCATGTTTTTTTATTTAGAAATTTTATATACATATATTTATTTAAATGGATAAATAAAGAATTTGTTTTCTTGTTATTTATAAAGTCTGCAGAGTGGCCGTTTTTGGTGATTATATATATTAAGTTTTTTTGTTTTGTTTTGTTTTTTTTTATAATTTTTTATTTATTTTTTTAAACTATTATGACTGCACTTTAAGTTACTTGATGACTATTTTTTCTGTCGGGCTATTCCTTTTTTGTTCTTGATCCTCCATTCTCTCCTCTCTCGCAAATAT
>WWET01000166.1:951054-964648 GCA_011038615.1 Limnodynastes dumerilii | reverse complement strand
GGGAGGGGAGGGGGTGCTTAAATCCCTGGACAGCCGGTGTTACTACACTGAAACGAGTAACACAGAATCAGCTTCATTATACCCCGACTGGCTCACCTAAATCTCAGTCCTAGGTGACAACCTGGGCTCCACATGTTATAACACCAGCCCTATAGGAATTTATTTCATGTTAGTGATTTATTTAAACCAACAATAAAAAATAAAAATTCTAGTTACAGAAGATGAAAAAGAAAGGAAAAAGAGCTTTATGTATGAAGCGGAGGACCAGTAACATGACATTCTCTGTCTTCTTGTGCAAATGGTGAAACCTTTATTTAAAGCGGTCAGGAATGTCATATAGCCGGTTATATCTCCTATGTGACTCGTGTACACAATGGACAGGATCCAGGACTAATAGCAGATTTTGGGCCGTATTCAGAGATGAGTTTGTTCAAAAGTACGCAATTATACGCACGCACATAGCAAGCCAACACCCACCAACACCCAGGACACTACCGTTTAGTAGATATACGCCTCCATAGAGCACGTGCGTATATGTATGCCGTACGTGCGATTCTATGTAACCGCGCCCTCAAAGACTCATTTAAATGCCCCCACCCCCTTTCACGTAACTTTTCAGGTACATATTTTAACCCCGCCCCCTACGTACATGTCCCCAAGTGCGATTCACATGTCTGTGCCTAAAGCGTATACGTGCGTATTTTCTATGTAACTTACGGAAATAAAGTTACTACGCATGCGCAGTTAAAACGTACCTAAAAATACGCACGCGACTGCACGTGAAAACGGATCTGTGAATACGGCCCTTCGTACTTTAGCCTCTGATGCCTCTGATGCAGGGACTAATGTATGGAATTTACTATCCTAAAGTATTCCATATGCAATGGTGTAAGTGGGGAATACCAGTATATGTAAGGGTCCGCGCTGTTCAGTTCACATGCATATGCCCTCTCACCATGCATAGCTGGTACTCATGGTTAGGGGGCCTGCCCAGCATGCCTGTAGTGAACTCAGCATTCATTGTACTGCACGTGTGTAAGTCTCCTATCATTATTAAACCAGGATTCAGTACAATGCCGATATTGCCAGAAATGTGATGCCACGAAAGCATATTACCACTTCTGTCATGCCATTCTGAACCATACCCCACCAGCACCATGCTCAGATAAAGAGAAGGGGGAAGGGTGTCAATGTAGGGTCAGAATTATGACTTATATTAATGTAAATAGGGGTTATAACATTTAAAAGAGGGTTCCAGTAATCCAATCAGTGTGTATACCAGCTTTTCATCTGACCAGCTTAATTATTTAGGGGTAGTAATAAGGAACAAAACACTAGGGATCCGATTCAGACTAGAATCAGAAAAAGTATGCAAGCCACCCATTCCTCTGGATCCAGAGTTCTGTCCTTGGATAATTCCTGACAGTGGGGGGCGGGAAGTAAGTCCGCTATAAGGGAGAGGGGAAGTATGCTAATAGGACAGTCAGGGCATGCTAAGGACCCAACATACCATCCAGACTACCACCCTGCCACGGTTTAAAGTGAGGAGGTGCGGAAGTGTTAAGGTAGGGTCTACAGATCGTGTTTCCGTCAGGAAGGCTGGATCTGGTACAAGGTAGTTAGGCAGAATGTAAAAAAATAAATAAATATAAGAGTCCAGAGTTTGCAGCAACATTTGCATGGACCAATAATGTAACTACCATTCATAATAAACAAGAGAGACAGCTGTGCTAATGCAGATATAGATTACAATCATCACCTCAATCCAAGGTAAAACAAATGTGTCCTCATGGGGGAAAAGGCCCAGAGGTTCCCTTATATGATGGGTACACACCTAACAAAGAATATCCCATGAACACAGTGTAATAGAACACCATTCATTCAATCGCAGATCCACTTAGAAATTGCAATATTTTCCAGTTCAGTCGTTCCTGCGGATACTGCTGAACATAAACAAGCAGCTAGAAAACAAAAACAGAGCATCCTGTCACACTAAGTTGTCACCGGGCACAGCTTTAATTTCTGTCTCAGCAAAGATGCAAAAGGTCACAGAATCTTGTAGATAGGTTTCCGGATTCACAGTTAAGTAGTTTTCGTCTTACGTACGTACTCACGCGTAGTAGCTCAATTCTTCAAACAACGTACGTAAGACGAAAACTATGTAACTGTGAATACGGACCAGGATTCCCAAACTTACATTATACAATAATTCTACTCCTTGGCAACAAATGCAAAATGTATCTGGCCGCCAGGTACATTTCCAGTGATTACAATTGGTTTACATCGCACTCCCTGGAATGCCCCTTGCCAGTCATTTTAAATATTACATTACAGCACAGGACGTTGTAAAAGAAATGAAATTAAACAGTAGCAACATTTATAACCTGAATTGTCTAATTGTAAGTAAATAGTCTTTCGGATTCTTCCTCTGCACTCTGCAGTAGTAAATAACACCACTGTGCCCTGGAAAAAACTAAACAAACCCTCCAATGAGGTTACCTGTGTTTGTATTTAATAAAAGCAGAGTGTATCTAAAATATGCTATTCTCTGCTTAATCCTAAATAAAAAATAAAAATAAAATAAACACAAAAAAACCCCAAAACAAAATAGTTTCCATAGAAATATCCCATAAAAGGCGCAATATTAAAAGAAAGAATTCATCTTTATTACCTACACCTAAACAAAACATAATTTCAGCATATGAGATATATTTTGAAAGATCATTTGTATTTGTATGTAGATGTGAAAGACTTTCGTTAAAAATATTGGTTTTAAGAATTATCGTTACAATTTGAAACACGTCTTGGAAAAAAAGTATTTGGACTTCAAAATAATCCTATAAGATAAATGTTATCATGTTTTTTCCATTTTTTTTGCGTGTATGGTTCACAGTGTTTGTAATCACAAAAATAATCGGATTTTCAGCCTCTAACAATATGTTGCCAGATAATGTAAAAAAGTATTCACAGTACACAATTGTACGGGTAGTGGAACAGAGGAAATTAAATATTACTTGCCCGACTGTACAAGTAATCTCAAGACATCATTTGGAAGTGTTTCCCTGTTGTCTGAGGGACATAACCTGCTAAAAGTACCCCTTTGTCACGCTTCAGCTCAGAAAGAGTTAACTGTAATATGCTTGGGTATAACAGAAATGAGGGCGGGTACACGTAAGGTAAAATGATTCTTCCATAGTATAAAAGCAGTGAATAAGAAGAGTTAAGCAGGGTAGGCAGTAAAGGTAAGAAGGCATCCGCTCACAGTGCAGGGCTATGTCAGGGCAATTAGACTTGCACCATGCTGTACTGTGCAGTGCTGCTGTCAGCCTTAATCTGTGCTTTGATGGGCTGCATGGAATCCACACAGCAGAACACAGGAAGAACAACCAGTGAACCCATATTGCTTTGACAGTTGCACTCATCTAGAAATAATGCAAAACGCTATTTAAATGTATACATCATGACCCTGTGCGCTAGGAAGAAAACAATCTAATGAGGGCTGGGGATTGGAAAAAATAAAACTTGGGAGGGTAAGGAATGATTGGTATGATCACTCGGACTCCATTCATTTTGTGTGTGTGTGTATATATAATATATTTTTTTTTACAACTCCTCGCTCTTTATTCTGTTGGATCGCCGGGTTGACACTGTCTTGTTTTTTGCGTTCTTGGCTTCCAGAGCTTCGGAGAAGAACTTGAAGATGGAGGTGAAGCTCTTCCATGAGGTCAGCTCATGGCGCTCTGTGCCTAGGAAGAGAAGCAATGATGGGTGAGAGCGTGGACACATACACACAGGCAGATCTCATCACTTACTACACAGCACTGCATTTTAATTACACTCATTATTGTCATTATTAGATGCATTTCATATGCAAGTGGTTTTCTTTTTAAAAAGAATCAAATGTTTTATATTAGAACAATGGGCACAAGAATGTGATTTGTTAGTATGATATAACCTGAGTACCAGCGTTCCTAAACGTACCCCTTATATTCTATCACTATCGAGAGCAATCCACTCCTCTGTTATTTTAAATAGGAGCGATTTAAGCACCATTACTGGTACGTCTGCAATTTATCATCCACATAAGTATACAATTTCAATTTAGCTAGCTGCTAAGAAATCCTACCTGTTATTACCAGCTTTCCAGAGCAGCATTAGCAATATTGGGAAATGGTGTCATCTTATTCGGTAACAATATCTTGTAACATGAAATCACATAGCATATTTACAAAGAGGTGCAAAGTGATAATTACACGTAACCTCCTTTGAAAGGAACTGGAGTTTAGTAGAATTAGCACCTTCCATAAATATGAGAGGCTATTAATTGTGTCAGTTTCTGCAGACAGAGGTGTCATCTTAACTTGTCACTAGAAGGGCTCAACATCACAGGAAAAAGTTTCATAAGATGGAGAACATATGTGTGACACAGCTAAAAGAATAATGTATGTAGCCTGGTCAGACAACACAACTGGAGGACTGTACTACTACTGTCCCGGGAGCAATCATTTATATATGATCTCTAGGTCATTTCTTGGAAGTCCTACGTTTTTTATGACAAACCTTTGAAATGAGCTACAATGTTATAATGGTATTTACATTTCATTCCTTAAATGCCCTACCAATTCAATCTGCTAGAGCCTACAGCACGTAATCTGGGTACACACTGGGGGCTAGATTTACCAAACTGCGGCAAAGGAAAAATGTAAATTTTGCCCATAGCAACCAATCAGATTCTAGCCGATATTTCCTAGTATGTAATAGCAGAGTGAGAGCTAGGATCTCATTGGTTGCTATGGGCGCCCGAGACTTTTCCCACAATATGACGAGCCTCCCCATTCACTCACATCCTCCACACACCACACCGGCAGCTCTGTGTAAGGTTTTATATTTTTTTCCCCATCTGTTATGCTGACCCTGTGACGTCATCTAATTGCTGAAATTGAAAAGTTTAAAAGATGTGATCAAACAATGTCTTGTACACACTTACACTATATCATTCCAAGCACTTGTTTATCGTGTCTACGGAAAGATAACCATTGATAAAAATCCAAGGAGACTTCTAAAAACATAGTATAGTATCTGCTTTCCCTCTATATAATGCATACCCTCCAACTGTACCTATTCAGCAGGTACAGTACCAGTTTTTAATGGTCTGTACCGGCTAAAAAGGCTCCTGTACCGGATTCTGACCCCAGCTGTCCCCCCCCCTTATACTCCTTTTCCACCTCTTCTGCATCTGATCACTATAGTAGAGCTGCAGGGACAGACTCCTACAGCTCTGTTATAGTGACAAGACCCTCTCCTGTGAGTGCTTAGCACATATGATAAGATTTTACACCTTATCATACATGCAAATGAGAGCAGATTAAAGCCCCGCCCATTCACAGGACAAGCCACACCCCTAAGTGTACCGATTTTCTATTATAAAATGTTGGAGGGTATGTATAATGCTATATTTAGCACTATAACCGTCACATTAGGACTTTTAAGGTGTCATAGCTGCCACACTCTTATTATTTTCCCTTCCCATACAGCAACACTACAGTATTTACTTATTTATTATTTTCCCTTCCCATACAGCAATACTACAGTATTTACTTATTTATTATTTTTCAGAAGAGACCTAAACAATGTTACAATGCAAATATTAGATCCATGCAAGATATTGAAGGGACACTGTACAACCAATTGCCATACACAAACGGATGGAAACAATAATTAGGAAGCACCCGCCCTTTATTATTGCCCAATGTTCCTCATTATCCTCCCTGTGCATTGTAAATCACACACCATAAGGAGCTGCTAAGGCTGCATGTATCTCCACACTCTCTGTATGGCATCTGGCTTGTGAACACCACTCACCAGCCGAGCCTATCGGAGGAAGGCTGTGTAGTTAGTATGTCATAGCCTCAGCTGCTCACAGCCATTCATCCCCTTCTGCTCGGAGAAAAAGAAAGATAATGCCTGAATACAGAGCTGCAGCTCGGTTTTAAAACCAGACCTGGTGGATTTTATATTTTTCAAATCTGAAAGAAAGAGGGTCTACAAGCAGTGGGCAGAACTATCCATGGGTTAAAATAATACATGCATAAACTGCATGTGCAAGCTTAGCACAGAAGCAGAAACACACCACCTGCTTCATCAGTTACAGCAAATTTATTCAAAGGGGGAGATAGGTCATAGGTCTGCGGAGCATGTGTCTGAGCTCTTTAGTCATCTGCAAACAGCACAGAGTCTGGAGTCTGCTCTAATAGTGTCTATTCCTCTCTCTCTCTCTCTCTCATAAAAGGAGGTTGGTTGTGCCAACTTTCCCCTATGGATATACAATAGGCTGATATGTCAGTGAGAGTGTACCATGAAAAGGCTCTCTCCAGGAATGTCAGCGTAAATGGTTAACGTACAAGGTATAAGAACATAAACTTCAGAGCATCTGTAAGATGTCCCAAAATGTAGTAAATAAAATATCTGATCCCATCTTGTCATATGCTCCTTACTATACCACTGATAATGTTAATGCCTTATTTTGTAATAGTAGGTCATTGCTATGGTTACTCTACAATGGTGCAACACTTCTCTTTCCCGTCAGCTATTCGTTCAGTGCTGGTATCCACAGTTGTTGCTTAGCAACAATTTTGTGACAATATCACAATCTGGGAGAACAACAATGAAGACATTTTTTGCAGCGGAGTTCATTGGAGATGGGAGAAATGAGGCCAAAACACACACAGGACGACACAATCGGAGGTTTCGGGGCTGAGAGCGGCTGCTCTAAAGTCAGGACGGGACTGATAAATAAAAGATAAAGAAAATGATTTTGTTGCAGATATTTACAGGCAGTGATGCTATAAACACATTTAATGTATTTGTTAATAAGCAATGAAAATACTGATTGATGATTTTTCAGCTCTACAAATGTTATGACAATCTCTTCTCATAACACGATAGAATCAAACCTCATTCACAGGAACTTATCAATTTATCCTGAAAGAGTATGCAAGAATAAGATATTATTGTCCCCTTCACACAAACGTCATTGCTGGTGTGATAACTTATTGAAACCTTTCAATAACAGTTTCCTGGATTTGCTGTAATTGTTTATATTTACATGATAAAGTGTGTTTGGAAATATACTAACTACTGGTAAATCAACAAATATATATTTTAACAGAAGGAACATGTGACTTGTGCACACCTAGGTTTTTGCTGGTAGACCTGGGCCACGATTGCAAAGAGCCAGATTGAGGTGTGATGGGGAAGGTCCTGGGGTCCTCTTTCCAGGTCATTTGACCTTGGAGAAAAGAAGGGTTTTACCTGGGCTCGACCCAGAGGTGCGGTGTGAGAGGTGTGACCTGGGGTTTTCAACTTTGTTCGTACACAAAACAACCTGATTGGAGGGATTTGTTTGCTATTTCTGGGTCAACCCTGCAGTGTAAAAGGGATCTGTCTGTGAGCCTGGGATGATCTGCTTGACACGACACTATCCTGGATTGTAAAATTCAGGATATTGCTGGGGTGGAGATGTAAAAGGGTTATGAAAAGTGCTTTAAGAACCCCTCACTTATGTGACATTGTGTGGACAAAGTGAACATACGTGTGGAAGTGCCTAACCCATCCCATTGCACAATTTAAATGCCCCCACCCCCACCATCCTCAGTATTGCCATGCCCTTTCGTACAGAGTTGTGAATGTGCGGAGATCAACTCCGTATTCCATTAGATCTGATGTGTAATATCTACCGCGCACAAGCACAAATCGCAAAAAAAAAAACAACTTACACTCATGGCATGCATATGATCGCGAACGTCATTAAGTCTGAATATTGCCCTAAAACAATAAACTATTTATTTAAGCTAGGTAAACGTTTCAATACTCGTCCACTTCGACCTTCCAGTTTGTGCGACGTGCGTGTAAGCTCATGCAACCGCTCATTACATCCAATCCTGGTCCAGTCAAAAGATCTTATTAAATCCAGTTGCCAAGTCTGTAAGCTCCTGTGTGGGGTTTGTCTCCCGCTGCTTATGTAAACATGTCTGTGAGGACAGGCAGTCTGTCAATACTTTAGAGAGTTTGTGCAGTGACACAATCCTTTCAGCAGATAGAGAACAGAAGTCTGCAGTAGCATTTGACGGTGTGTATGCAATGATTGGGTGTTGTAGGTCTCCTGTAGGAGGAGTGTGGGTCCCTGCTTCAAACAGCCCTATTTCGATAGGGCCGTTCTCTCCCAGCCAGCATAGCAATTGATCCCCGGAGCACTGAAAACGGTGCTCCGATAGGCAAGTAAAAAAAAAACTACCCTTTCACTAATTCTAACCCTAACCCTCCCTTCCCCACAACCTGACCCTAACCCTCCCTTCTCCCTAGCCTGAGCCTAACCCTAAGACCCCCCTCCCCACAGCCTGACCCTAACCTTCCCATTCTATGGTCCTAAACCTAACCCTTCCTACCTTTCTTATAACTACAAATCTAGATCATGGGACACTATACACTCGTGCAATATCGTTTTAAATGATCTGAAATCGTATGATCGGCTAACATTTGCTAATAAATATTTACATACGTCTTGGATATTTCTTTAAGTCCCTGTTCAGAGCAATAATGAACGCACAAAAAAAAAATACAAATTATTATAAATATAAGTTTAACAAAAACACCACCAATATATCATCCGTGTGATAGCAGAGGTTTTGGTTTGGTAATTACTAAGTGGTAATTTTTGAGAATCCAAATGCTAACTGGATTATCATCGAATCATACATTTTATGGGCAACTCAATGGGTTTCCAAGATGATTGCCATCCATACAGATTACCGACAGTTTTAGAGAATGTAAAATAAACTGTACTCTAGAAAGAACTTGCCTGAAATAGATTTATATGACTTTTTATAGGATAAATATGGGCAAAAATTCTGAAAATGACATACAGTATACTGTGAAAATATTTACAGATACATATTCTGAAAAATTAAATATATGACTACATTCTTAGAAAAATAAACAAAAAACTTCCTTCAAATCAGAAGTATATTTTATGGGATAATCTTCTAATAAAAAAAAACCGATCAGTATTTTGCCATTGCTAGTTTATTTTTGTACCATTGTCGTCTCTCTGACATATATAGGTTTCTAATGATGTGAATATTGTAAATGATAACAGAAATGATTACAGTTTGGAAAGCTAGTGTTATACCTAACGCTAATACCCACATGAAGTCAATGCTGCCTCTCTCTGGATAGACTATTGCTAGAAGGTGAGAAGGTACTTCAGTCTTAATGTTCATTAATCCACATTCTTGAAAGCTTCCAATTGTGATGATGGTTTTGGGATGTGGTGAACTGGGAATAGGACTGAGACGACCAACCCTCTCTTAAGGGTCAACAAACCGCTTTAAAATGCTAATGATTTTCAGTCACTCTTGCAGAGAGACGGATTTGAACCGCTGACCTTGAGGAGAGAGGCTATGTATCTCAATGCCAATCTGCAGACCAGCCCATCTCAACTTCAAGACCGGATTGCCTCGTGGTGTATTTAACTGAAGGGTGACGTGACACAATCCTATTTAACCCTTATGTATTTCCTTCATCCTATCACTTGCAGCTGTTCTAAAATGACAATTGGTTCTCAGTATTGAAATGATAATCACATGATGTGCAGTTCACCTCTTGTGAAAAAACCTATTAATAAGAGCACAGATTTTTCAATTTCTACTTGATCAAAGCAATTTCTTCCTCAAATATTTCTATAGAAAGTCACATTGATATTTCAGCTGTTACATACATTTTAGACTGTAACTAACCATTTTATACATTCACTTTCATTTTGTAGGGGATAAAATACTTCTATATGGTTAAGGAAAAACTGGGTATTGTGTTTTTTCATGTAGAATAAAAGCTCCTTGTAATTATTCAAACCACATTTTTGTTCAAGGGTTTAGAAAAGTATTTATAAAGGGATTTGTCTCCTAAAACAATCTCTCTGCCGCCTGTAATGTGACAAGACCAATTTATTACATTCACTCTTTCTAATGCTGTCACTCATTCACTCTCTCTGCAATTTGGATACAATGAGACGTTGGTTTTCCACACTGAATTTACATTGATGCGGAATGCGCTGACCCTGGGTTTATTAGAGTGACCTCTAGGTGGTTTGCACTGATGCACATTGCTGAAAAATAGCAGGCAGGAGAGACATGTTATTTTATGGACAGGGCTCACCGCTGTGGGTCAAGTATACCGGTTATGGAATCATCAAGTTAATAACCTTCAAACAGACATCTTTACCTGCTGATGCCCCAGAAGTATATCCTCTGTCTCAGTAAATAGTATTTAAAATTTACCGGACACAAAATTTATCAGACACAAAAATTAGTCTTAATATGCATCAAACAAGGTACTGCTAAAAGATAAACCTAACATTCAATGGAATTCATTATGGCCTGAATTATGTCCTGTTCAAGCCAATGTACAAAACAATGAAGCAAAATATTATTTGAAAAATGATAGCTTTTTTTGCTTAATGTTACGGTACTGGATATATAAGAACATGAGGGCATGCATAGAAACTGAATGGTGGTAGGTGTAGTGGAAAAGTGGGGAAAAATTAATTCACTGAAAGGATAGTTTATAAGTGGTATAATTTCACATATGAGGTGGTAGAGGCTAACACAGCAGAACTATTTAAACACGCTTAGAATTATTCATAGGGTCAATACGATTTAAAAAAAAAAATTGGGCAAACTGGATGGCCCAATTGGCTCTGCTGTCACATTCTTTGTTTCTATATACAGTATATTAGTTTGCAATAGTAAACCTGTATTGCAAAATTTAAATAATAAATAGGACACTGGGGGCACTGTCCTATTTGAGTCTTATACCACTTCACATTTGAAAAACCCAGGATATTCCCAGGCAAAAAAAAAAAAAGCTATGTTATAAGTCCACCTATAACCCGGGAAATTCTCTGGTCTGACCCTTTCATATATGACATGAATTTCCCGTGTCTGTCCTGGCAAGCAGCTGTCAATCAGCCAAAAAGGAACTCTTATTGGCTGAAAAAAATGAAGGAGACTTTACTTTTTTAACAATCTACGGAATTTTAAAAAGAGGACTGGAGAGGAGACAGGCAGACCAGAAAGGAGACATAAAAGTACTAAAAGGTGACCTACAAGTGCTACAAAATGCCACCAGTCTCCTTTCCCACGCGCGGCTCCCAGCTACTTATATCTCTACTATTGCCATAGCAATAGTAAAGGAATCTGTCCAATCAGGTGTCTTTGTGAAGGACCTGTGTTGAAAAACAAGATGGGACATCTTACCTGTGTGAGACCCGAGAATAACCCTTCTTTTTTCCAAGGTCTGAATGCCGGTCATTAGACCTGGGTCTACAAAAAAGGGACGTTTCATATCACCACCAAATACCCGGATTTTGGTGGTGATGTGAAAGGGGTTTAACAAAATGAGCAAACTAGTAACAGAAAAATTTATTGAACACACCTACTAGTGCCCTGTGATCTCATCTATAGCAAGTGATATGATTGTTTTAGATCTTGAAGTCATAAATTATTATTTTATAACTAAAATATTAAATGGTTTTTGTGGATTTACAAATGATAGATTAATAACGATAATTAATGGTACTATGTAACATGAGAGCATGGCTATAACCCCAGACATTTCCCATGGCTCAGATCAGATATAAGACTAACTCGACCAACCTTATGACTACAAGACAACATATACTACAGAAATAAAGCCGGGGGTGGGGTGTTAATAGTTCAGGACTTTGTAGTTTGTGTCTTATCGATAAAAAGGTTAAATATATCACTTGGGGGTACAATTATAGCATCAGCGGCAAACTACAAAACTGGCACAATCTAGCTCTTGAAACAAATTAAACTTATTTATTACATTTATCGCACCAATTCAGCATTGTGCCTGTGAGGAAGCCCCTCTATCACACCCCTATTTGCAATGGCTTAAGCCTAAGGAAAAAGAGTCTGAAAAGGTCAATCAACCAGCTAAATATAAGAGTAAATGTTATAATGTTCCTAATATGGTCCACATATATAGCCAAAACCAACATAGCTTCTTCATAAAGAAGAAAAGTGCTATGAAGGCTATACAGGTAGATCCTTCCATAAAAGGGGTTTTAACAATTTGAAACATCGGACCAGATCCAGATTTATTAACATGTAAGTCTCCCTAAACATTAAGACTGCACATGCGTGTGCAAAATGTTATGTCACGGATCTCCTTGCATATGGAACACAAAGAGATAGGGGCGTGTCATGCCTTCCGCATGCCTAAACTACGCAAGTGGGTGGGGTTAGACGTCTTAAAGGGGCATTGTGGGCGGTATTAGGCATTCTGCACAGATCTACATATGGGTGGAATGCAGATCCATGAAGAGAACTTAAGGTAGAGTTATGCGCGTGTAAGTCGCCTAAAGTCTGCACATAAGGGAAGTGGCAAAGAAATCACATCCCTCGTGTATGGAACACGTGTGGAGGTCTGCATCAGGTACATCATAATTTCCCGATAGTAGCTACTAAACATGCGTAGTAACTATTTTACTTATTCTACGCATCGTTTCGTTACGTAGATTGCGTATATGCGGTCTTAAAGACTGCATATATACAATCTATGCAAGCTAGAAATTACTGCCAACATAGCATTTACTAATTTATTTATTTCTCATTTACGCAACAAGACCTACAACTCACCTCTGTACCTCATAAATGCTCAGATTTAAGGTTGCAAGACTTCTCCCGGGCAGCACCCACTCTCTGGAATAGCCTTCCTCGCTCATTAAGACTATCCACTACTCTACAATCTTTCAAGCGTTCCCTTAAAACTCATCTCTTCAGACAAGCTTATCAAATTCCACAACCACCCTAAGCATTAAATACCATATTATCAACCACTTCTACAATTTAACACATTACAAACACAAACCCGCACGCTCTCTTTTCTACAATTCCCTCATCTCTGCTACTAACACTGCTGTGTGACTGGAGCATACAGAGCATTGAGCACTTTTGTCATACACCCTGGCTGGTCCATTGTGTGATATATAGCACTTGCCCTTATGTATCAAACCCACTGTCCTATAGAGTGTAAGCCTGTGAGCAGGGCCCTCTTACCCACCCAGTCTGTCTGTTATTCCCCAGTATTGTTATAAAGATTGTAACATTGTAAAGCGATACGTAATCTGTGGGCGCTATAGAAAAACCTGTTAATAAAATAATAAATAATAAGTGAGTTCTGGATGCAAGGAGATTCGTCCAACAGGGCATTCCGTGAAATCCGCATGCTTAATGCCTGCAAGGGGGGTGGGGATAGCATTGCAGATGAGGGGGCAGCTGTAGGAGTGTGGGCTGCCACTAAGGATGGCCCTTATTTATAAGCGCCATTTTCTCCCAGCCATCTGGCAGAGGAGAAGCAACTGATCCACTGAAGAAAGAAGATGCAGCAGTAAATGTTGAGTATGAATGTAACCCCAATCCTTATCCTAATCCTTACCCTAACCCTCCCCTTCTATTACCCTTACCCTAACCCTCCCTTACCCGCAGCCTGACCCTAAGACTCCCTTACCCGC
>WWET01000166.1:914440-949468 GCA_011038615.1 Limnodynastes dumerilii | reverse complement strand
TGTCCCGGCGGGACGGTGTGCGGAAGTGTGAGGCTGCGGGGAAGGGGGGGTTAAGGTCAGGCTGCGGGGAAGGGAGGGTTAGGGTCTGGCTGTAGGAAAGGGAGGCTTAGGGTTAGGCTGCGGGGAAGGGAGGGTTAGGGTCTGGCTGCGGGGAAGGGAGGGTTAGGGTCTGGCTGCGGGGAAGGGAGGCTTAGGGTAATAGAAGGAAAGGGTTATGGTAAGGATTAGGGAGTAGATTGGGGACAGAATACTGACAACTATGTCCACACCCCATCTCACACATACAGATATTAGGACCATAAGGCGATCCACTATATCAACTTCTAGATTCAGTCTGGGTATATCCCTAAATGATTCCCAAATGTAGCAGAATTCACACCAATGTGACAATCATCTCTCTGCCATTCCATGTAAAGTCATTATTACCAATATATGTAAAGTATGGGCAAAATAAAACACGTATAAGAGAGTAGAGAAGCAAAAAACCTGATCACATATAGCATGTGGAAACGTTACAGCAGATCATACGGTCCTGCCCACTCAATGCCATATTGCTAGCAGTCTAACTGTGCTCCAAACTCATGTGATGCCAAGATTCTGCAAACTTTATTTACACTCACAATCAATGGAAAGGAATCAGTAAGGCTACACTGCACTAAGCACTGCTTCAATGCAGCCGCTGCAAACCATTAACTGACAAGTGACAACAATGAATCATTGTAAAAACTCAGACTGGGCTTAACTTTATTTAACAATTTTATAATATGGACAAAAAGCTATTGCACAGCACCGTAAGAGCCACTCTAGTTAAAATGACACCTGTCAAATGCATCAAGAACTAGTCTGCAAAAACATAAACAAGGAAATCAATGATCAGATTTCGGATCTGCAGCTACACAATTTCTGTGTGTGAGGCATTGAGAGAACAGAACTCCCTTGGCAGGGCCATATGCACACAGATCAAGCCACTTGAATCAGCAGAAGGAAGTGCATCTATGCTGAACGGATAGATACAGAAGCAGCATTGCCAGAGATTCACCACTACAATAACAGAACATAGGGACTCATTCTAAGAACATTCACTAATATACGGGTACAAGGTTTAGAAGCTTATAAGAACTTGATATAATATCATGGGTAACAATTGCTGTAAATAATGGCTGATTGTCAAGAAAAGGAAAACATATTTAGGGATGAAAACTTTCTCTCTTCTATAAGAGATATGGTGTAGATTTTAGGTGGTCCTTAATTCCGAATGGCATTAATCAGCTTTTTGTGTATTGGTCAATATCACCTCAAATACAATAAATGTTTGTTTCTCTAAACCTCTCCTCGTTCATTACATAACATTATCATCCAGGGACACTGAGTTATAAAAACAAACTCCTGGGTCCGGATTCACAGTTACGTAGTTTTCGTCTTAGACCGCGCTTACGCAAACTACGTACAGAAATGGTACGTAGATAAAGTAAATAAGCTACTACGCATGCGTAGTAGCTCAATTCTTAAAACAACGTACGTAAGATGAAAACCACGGAACTGTGAATCCGGACCATGGATACTTTTGAGCAAAATTCACAAAAAAGAAGATAGTTAAACAGATATTGATTACTTACACGCACATAATAATTTATAACCACTAATTCTCTTATAATGACTGTTTACCATTTTATATATTTTCAATATGAAACTCTACATCCCGGTATCTAAAATTTCTCATACAGGTTTTAATGCAATATACCATAAGAAAAAAAAGGAAACACTTAAAGTATAAGTGTACTTTCGTCTGCAAAAAAAAAGCACCTTTGTGTCCCAAAAGATTGCAATAACTCTCAAATAAGTTTCCATTAAAATATAATACGTAAATATATTGTTGGGTCTCTCTCTATGGAGCATGGTGTACAGAAATTCCAAACGATATATTTCAAACACAAACCAGAAAAGAAACAACAAAGAGGACACTACATGGACAACAGTTAGAAGACAAAGGAAGTAGGAGTGGGGGATGGGAGGTGCGGAGAAAATTACAGATGAGCTGTTTACACTGGAGAGTTATAGAGGGGGGAACAATACAAATCAGACAAAGAAGTATGGTGGGCAAAAGCAGGGCAGATCTACAAAAAAACAGGGACAATTATCTTTATAGAACTCGTGTGACCAAAAGAGGAATATGATAATTAATGGGAATATTATGTTTTCTATGAAGGAAAATATTACATGATTAGAAGTACATGAAAATAAGTTTAGAATTTTATTATTATGTTAGAACTGTGATCACTTTAACAATCGCAAGGAGTGTGTGTGTGTGTGTGTGTGTGTGTGTGTGTGTGTTTTTCATATAGTTTGACAATTAAACATGGAGACTCTATAAATGTTTCGATGATAAATGCTTGATATGATTAAAAGATACAGATTTTAAGAATTCATAAGTTCATGACCATTCTTTTAAGGATAACTGAGAAAATGTTAGTGTATACCCTACACCGCTGCATAGATGAAGGCCGACGGAGTTTCCCTTTCCCTCCTGCCAGCACCCTTGCTCCTTATTGTCTTGGCACCTATAGACAGGGCCACCATCGGGTGGGGAAAGCCAGGACTATAGTCCCAGGTGCGGAGAGGATGGGGGCCCTGCGATACTTACCTTTGCTCTGCAACAGCAGGTATCAGTGTAATCCTAATGCTGACACTTGCTGCTGAGAGCTGATATTAGCGGGCCCATGAGCAGGAAAAAACTTATCTGAACACCGGCAGGTCTGCGGCCTCCCGTCACCAATGACGTCACATGGGGGACGGGGCCCTGCGGATGTGTTCCGGACCCCACAATTTCTGATGGTGGCCCTGTCTATAGATAATATTGAGTATTAGATTCACCTTATTAAGTGGTATATTTCTAGAAACCAACTAATTACACAGAACATAATTCACAAATCATTATTTTAATGCTTATATTTTAATTTTAATTCTTAATAGCTTACATTGCAATGGAGTAAAACGATTATAAATAAAAACGCCACATATATTGTATATTTTTATAAATGTTCTCAGATGGATTCCTGACATTTCACCATACACCTTTATAACAAATTAGCAAGTTTATCTTCCAGCATTTACAGAAAATACTGCGTGTTCAGTCTTTGGAGATATTACATATAGTATTATGCAGTGTTTGTTCATTGTGTGGTTAAAAAAAATGACATTTGAATCAATATATGCAGCAAGCATACATGTGAGATATTTCAAACACTCATTTTACAATAAGCACTTTACAATAAAGAACTTTATTGCTCCTTATGGCGTTTGCCTAGCACTGGAAGTTCATTGTAAAAGAGTAATGTCATTCTAAGATGTTGGTGTTGTAACCTGTGTCCCCAGATTAAAACGCCCGATTGTTATTCTTCATCATTGGTCTGTAGATTACCCTGTATACACATACACTGATTACACATACACTGATTGCTCATCAGATCAGCGATGAAGATATTTACCAACTTTTCAAATGTAAAACTTATGGTGGAAACTAGGTTCAGATATCCCTAAATTTAGACCAGTTATTAGCATTATGACATTTTACATATGTACAGTTTTGTACAATTTATTCTCCATTGACTGTTGATCAAAAGAGACCCAGACTAGGTAAACTGGGAATTTGAGAGCTATTATCAAACTTTGGATCTGTCTATAGTTTAGCTGATCGCTCCTCTTTTTATTCCCTTGACCAGTAGACAGAATCATATAACAATACGTATAGCAATGATCAATTCTTACCAAAGTCTAAATAGCCGAGGTGTTGCATTTTTTACATCACTGATTTAAGTTGTGACAAAATAGATTTACTGTTGTATAATTTCTGATAAGGTCTTATCGATTTTTATGTTCTGATTCCTTCCTATCTTGACAGGTACCATGAAGTGTATATTATTTGAATGTAAGTGTATCTTTATGATGTGTACATGTATTTCAAACCTTGTCATTGTGCAGTTACATCTATCTAAAGTAAATGTATATATCTGTTACAAATTCTGTACAGCTGACACATTGTCAGTGATGTAGAAGCATTAGTTTGCATACAGCTCTGTACACTACACATGAAGATCCAGGTACAATTTCCCTTTCATATTGTATTTCAGTTTAAAACTTAACAGGTCTCCTTATTCTTGTGTATATCCTATAGGTGTATAATCTGTTGCAATATAATCCACATTCCAGGACATAATGTGTGTTTGTATTAACAGATGAAGGGAATGAATGAAAAAAGCTTACAAAAATGATAAATAGAGGTTCAGCTAGGGACTGATCTACCAACAGGCATTTACTGGGGGCACATCTGTTCTGGACTAAACACCGCCCAGGTGCACCAGTGTTGCTTAAAAAATCAGAATTTACCAAGCATGACTGTCAGGATTAGGTTGTTATCACTGAAACCCCTTTCACATCACCACCAAATACCCAGTTATTTGGTGGTGATGTCAAACGTCCCTTTTTCAGCTACCCGGGTGTAATGACCCGGGATTCAGGCCTGGGAAATAAGAATGGTTGTTTTTCAACATAGGTTTTTCACCCGATTGGATAGATTTGTTTACTATTGCTATGGCAATAGTAAACAAATCTCTTAGGGCCAGAATCCCCATCTCCCCTCAAATTAAAATATATATTTTTTTCAAAGTATAGGGCATGCTGATGCTTGTGGTGCTACGAGCACCAGCATGCCCAAGGATGCAAGGGCAGAACTACAAGCTCAAGCATGCCCTGTCATCCTGTATCAAACACAACATGGTAATGTTCCCCCTATACATAATATAATATAGGGCCAGCCCTTAACAATAAAAATATTAAATAATATAAAAAAAAGTACATTAAATAAATACACTAATGACAGTTCTACTGTCAATGGGTTATATTTATACCCTCTGCCAGCATGAGAAACATTCCCACGCTGGCCGAGGGTATAAATAGAACCCATTGACAGTAGAACTGTCATTAGCGCTGGGATGTCCTGTGTTGTGTCGCTCTTAAATGTTGTTGTTTTTTTCTTCTTCAAAGACCACCCTCACCCGGATTAAAAGCTTACAAGATTGGATCCCATTCAAGGTTGTATTTCTTTTTATTAATAATGTTAATGTATTTAATTTTTTTAATGTATTTCATAAATAATGTTTAAAGTAATTATTTTTTATTAATAACTTTAATGTATTTAATAAACAATGCCTAACCCAAACCTTAAGCCTTCATCTCCCATAGCCTAACGCTAATCTTCTATGTCCTGCAGCGCTCTCCCCAGTGTCCATTCCCATAAATAGCAATAAAAATATTTTGGAAAAACATACAGCTATCATTCAGTCGGCAGATTAATCATTTTTGCAACAGGGCTGCCAGGACCGGCAACTGCATCCCACAGGAGGTGTGCGGCATAGTTAATCAGCTACTGATTTGATATCTGTAGGTTCCTGAACTGTCCGTCTTAGCCTGTCTAAGATTATTCTTTATATGCATAAGCAGGGCCGTTTTTAGTGGCACGCGAGTCGTGCAATCGAATAGTATGGGGCGTGCCCTTAGGTGACCCCTTTGGGTCACTCTGCCCACAGGTAAGCAATCTAGCAGCAAGCCTGTTTCTAAAAAATGCTGCCTGTTAGTTCACCATAACCACAATGGACCAGATCCAGATGGATCCCTGGAAGCCTTTCCGACAACAGGGTAAGTAGCTATGCGTACACGGTGTACACATGGGGGACTAATCGTACAGTAGGGGCTTAGTTTAGCGCACATGCCATAATTGGGATCACACAGTGATCCGCTATCTCAATACACATTACCGGCCGCAGCGTCCTGGATCCACCACATTCTGCCTTGGTGTAGACATAATAAATAGGAACAAGAGGCAGAAAAACCAATGAGAAATATTCTGAACCATTTTGGGGAAAATACAAGTTACAGCAGCAGTCTGAGCATGAATCACTTATGAGGACGGTGGCACTCAGCGAGTCTATCGGCTGACGCTAGTTGCTTGTTTTCCGTCTTCCGTCTATAAAACACACTTCCAAAGAGACTGCTCTCAGCATCAAATTTGTCATCAAATTCAGTCAACCATTTTACAAGTGTAACAAAAGGAAGCGAACAAATCACCACTTTACCACACGCATGAATTTTCACTCGTACTTTCAATATTTAACTTCTGCCATTATGAACATACTACAACAATAACTTTTTACTGGGCTTTTTTTTATTCCTAGACATAAGGATTTTTTTCTGTATACAAGAGATGTTATTCTGCTCCATTACATACAAAAAGAAGGTGCAGCACAGCCACAGGCTAGAGAACATCAAACAAAAGCCACAAATGACCAAATAATAAATGTGTATTATCTCCTTCACATTTCCTGTGGAAGCAGAGCTGTCAGTGTAGGCTTATACAGAGACATGCACCAAACGTTCTGATTCCTGAGGTTATAAGGGTGTCAACAGCATCTCAGATGGCAGGATATTCAGCATTATGTGTTGTGATAAGATGGTAATAAACCGCCTGATTCACAGATCAGAACGAGTTAGATTTGGCAGTTGCCGCACCTAACTCCTCTGACCTGCCCTGCCCCCGTTTTTACAGACCTTATGGCACTTACTAGTGCTATAGGCCTTCCTTAAGTAACTGTTTGTATTTTCCTTCTTAAGAAGAAAAATACAAATGTAGATCCCTTCTCCACGCCCTCCCCAACTAATTTAAATCCCTCCCCCACCCACTCTTCTTAAAAAAGGACACAGGCTGCCGTGGCATGTTTCTTCCTTCTTAAATATCTGTGTGGTCTTTATGTACCACACGTACTCAATCTACGTACCACTTAGTTTTACTTGCGTAAATGACTTTCTACAAATGGGTAGTAGGTAATTTCCCAATTCTCCGCGCTTTGTGTGAATCCGGTCCATAGTTTCCCTTATTTACCTACTTGATTGTGATCGATCATTATGTAAAAATATACTTCTTACTATCTAAAGTTACCCCAGTTATTTACTTCATACTTTTGATCCAATACATTTTTTTATAACCCTCCTATGTTGGGTCCTGCAGGTAAATAAATAGCATAAGGGATGGGACAGTCACGCTTGCATTTTAGGCCACCTTTTGGGCGTATGTTTATGTGAAGCTTGACATATATGTAGACAGAAAATATACACCACCAAGTGGCAGATGCAAGTTTTTGAAAGGGGGGTTTCCAATGTATGTAATACAGGTGGGGTATATTAGTGGTCTGGACATGGCACAATACATAAAGTACATGTGGGGATATAGTAGGTGTCTACTTATGGCACATACTATAATATATTGGGCATATATTAGGCTTTGGGAATGGTACACTATATATTTATAGTATGTGCCAATCCCAGACCCATAATATATCCCATTATGTTATAGTTTGTGCCAATCTCAGACCCATAATATATCCCATTATTTTATAGTTTGTGCCAATCTCAGACCCATAATATATCCCATTATTTTATAGTATGTGACAAATCCCAGACCCATTATATGTATCCTTATATTATGGTATGTGCCAATCCCAGACCCATAATATATCCCATTATTTTATAGTATGTGACAATTCCCATGCCCACAATATATCCCATTTTAAACCAGTCCTGTGAAGCCACGCCCTCTTTACTGACACCTGTGAAGCCATGCCCCTTTTCAGATTTTTCCCTGTTTTTGGCTTTTTTTTTTTAATTTTCTTTAAAATTATTCATTGTGGGCTACACCCCCTGGGTGCGCCATTACTTCCTCTGTCAATGAGCCAAAGTATTCCATGAAGCAAGGTTACAATCTCATTTTAATGGTATTCTAGAGGGTGTGAGGAGTGACATATGAAACAAGTGGCACCTGGAAGTTTGAAAGAACATTTTGAGATGTGTCTGGTTGAACATATAAACAAATCAAGAGAATTTCCCACTAGGCACATTACAAAGTACCACCAGCCACCTAGTCTGTGGTTTATGTTTTCTATTACCCTCCGATACCTTGCCCCTTTACTAGCTGGGTCGCATTCTTGTGGTGGGAAGTGCATCTGAGGTGACGGGCGGTGTAGATATGGATGTAGATGTTTATGGTTATGTTATGTGTGACAGGGAGTGTACACAGGAGCATTCCACGTTCCTGCACACAATGCAGCACATCACTAATGTGCCCTTCACCTGCACTGAGGGGGGAAGTAGCAATGTATGAGGTTCCTTAGGACAGCCAGAGCCCTACATTCAGCCCTGCAACCATGAAAGTGTAATGAATATATGAGATAAGATAGCAAATATTTTGCTACAGTCAGACATGCTGGACCGGATTCACAGATCCAATGTAAGTTAGATGTGGACAGACCCGCACCTAAATCACCCGCCGTGCCCCCATCCCGCCCCCCCTTTTTAGGTACCTTATGGCACTTATGAGTGCCATAGGGCTACCTCAACTACAAGGGCCAAAAGAGGTCTGGCGCTCCAAACAGACATAATATAACACTATGAGTCAGCACATAAATAAAAAGGAGATTTAGTTCACAATATAGCTATATATTTTTGCTACTGTTTAGTTTCATTTGGGAGTTTGACCCCTCCCCAACATGGCCGCTGCAGGCTGTTCAAATGCAAGAATGTCTTAATACAGACCTCCTGAATACACATATAGGGACTCACCTACAGGAGGTGCCTTGACACTGGGCAGGTGAGCTTAACCCAATATAGCTATATTGTGAACTAAACCTCCTTTTTATTTATGTGCTGACACAGTGTTATTTAATGTATGTTTGGAGCGCCGGACCTCTTTTGTTCCTTGTAGTTACATAGTGGTCACTTTGGTCCTTGGCTGCACCCCTATATTTATATATACACTTTCACACATATAATTTGTTGAATCAGAAGCGCAGCCAGTTTTTTTTGCTACTGTTTGGCTACCTTAACTATCCGTGCAATCTCCACACGGACATTGCCACTGCCCGCCTTCCCCCACCCTTCTTGGCTAATCTAAATACCTCCCTCCTCCCACTTTTACCCAAACCATTACGCCGCCTCATTTTACCTAAAATGCTCTGTGTGGTCTTTAAAGACTGAACTGGTACGTAGATTGTGTAAAGGACCTCCTATGCATGCGCAGTAGGTCCTTTACTAAAGATATGCACCTAAGAAGTGACTGCTTCTTAGGTGTGAATCCGGTCCGCTATGCTTATTCTACACACAGCATACAATCTTCAGTACCCATCCTATACAGCAGAACGCAGAGCAAAGCTGCACTTTGCCAAACCCATGTTGACCTGCGGGGGGAGGGGATTGGGCAATTTAAAACGTGCAAACTGACTGAGTTGTGATGTGACAGTCTGTAGTCTTTAAATTAAGAATATCATTTGATAGCTGCTTATTATTTGTGTGCAATAAACAAAATCATCCAGTATTTTGCCTGCATGCAATGAAATAAAATGAATTAGCATCCCTTAAATTGCAACATGTATTATCTAGGTGTACCTTTCAGTACATTTACCCCTATCGCTTACTAAACATATTGGGTATGGGTACTGCCAACCAGGACTCCTAATACAAGGGTAAAGACAAATATGTATTCCTATACATGCACATTTCTTCTAGTAAACACAAACACACACAACATATTTCTGTGTGTCTTTCAAGATTTATTTTTGCTCCATGCATTAAAATGAAGAGACATCATAGCCTGGCTGATAATCTTTGACAACAATTCTAGCACTTGTCATTGTGGCCACTGGAGAAACATGCAAACGTTAAGCCCTGAGCCACCAGGCTTTTTATCTCAATGTGTACTCTCCACAGGCCAAGCAAATAAAGGGCAACCGATCATTTACACATGAATCAGGCTTCTCTGCAGAGCGGGCACTGGAGACAGCTCTTTTTTCTCCAGAACAGAGTAAAAGGGAGCGAGGTCTGAGCTTGTCTCACTAGAAATCATACAAGTGAAACCGTGATACGTAAAAATGGCAGATCAGCAAAAGCCGTTATGAATTCCTGATAAAATGGCAGTCACAAAGGACTAGAATGCATATAGGGCTTCAAATCATCTTGACAGTGAGAATGACTCTTGATCCTATTCAACAGAGGGTGTCACACACACTAAAAGGCAGATACAATTGTGATAGAAGATGGCCCCAGATACCTATATAGAGCACACTTTACAAAGAGTACATAGACTGAGCATTTATAGCTTGGTGGCACAGTGGTTAGACGTGCAAGCACACACAATTGGGTCATTGGTTTGATTACCCTAGTCTGTGTATATGTATAGGTTGTAAGCTCTGCTGGTGAAGCCATTGATGTGAATGATATTCTCTGTAAAGTACTATGTAAAATGTCAGATCTTTATCAATGAATAATTATAATTAGAACAGATGCAAATTTATATAATGTTGTGCTTTACATGAACTTATTGTGCAGGACACAAGGTGAAAGGAAATATGTCCTAGTAGTTGTTTCCTCCTTTAATGCTGGCCATACACTGGGACGATTATCAATCCCAGCAGAGAGTGACCCGATAAAGTGGGATGATTTCCCGCCAGTGAAAGGTTCCGTTATCGGCACGACACACCTCTCCTGCTGGGACTGATAATCCTGGCAGAAGAGGGCGGAGGGTGGTCCAGTGCAGCAGATCTATGTATTTATAGTATACTTCAAAGGTGTCAGAGCAGCACAATACATAGATCTGCAGCAGTGGCCAGTGCAGGGAGTCGTAGAGACAGGGATCAGCCACACAGCGTGGCTTCGATTAACCAGTGGAGGGGGGCACTAAAAGAATAGGGAGCCATACAGTAAGCTGATTGGCTCCCTTTAATTATTGGGCACTAGCGAGCATTTCTGGTGTGTTTATAGGACAATTTAAAAATTGATCCGGGCCACTAACTAAAGCGATTTTTGACCCGAGCCACGATAGTTATAGGGTCAGGTTGATAATCGCTCCAGTGTATGGCCAGCTTAAGACGGACTTGTCGATAATCAGGTTGATTATTGGCAAGTCTAAGTCAGGGTTCAACGAAGAAAAACAAATAAAACAAAAAAACCGTCTAAATAGAGATTATAAATTGGAACCCGGATTAACGTTAAGGAGCAACCGCTGGTTTATCCATTGAGGATGTCAGCCTGCAACCTCTTGCTCCCCTTCTGGTTCTGGTCTCTGTGGTTACAGAGGGCTAAAATCACTGGCCACAGGAGTGCTTCCCTGTAGACTGACTGCAGTATGTACACACACAATTCCCCATATAAAGTCTTTGTAGAAAACAGATAAAACCATAAATGGCTCAAAATAAATAAATAAATGAGGCCATACACTATACTCGTCATAATGATCTGGTTATACACTACCAGATGATATGACAATGGCCCAGATCCAGACCTACGTTTCATAGCGTAGTGTATTTATGCTAGCGTGCCGTGTATGCACTCCTCTCTCTCGTATGTACTTTGGCCGTTTTACGCCAAACCCTACCTTAACTTTTCACAGCGTAAGTACTGACATACGTAAAGGCTACACGTACGTACCTGCCTAAGCACACCCATACTGTGCGATTTAAATGCAGCACCCCGCCTCCGCAGCGTAATTACGGTTGTATGGTTGGCACGCCCCTTCGTACGTAGTTACGCTGTTGATACGTGGCTGGTACGTACGTTCAGAGTTACATGGCATATCCTCTGCCGCACACATGCGTAGTACACACAAAACAGCGTTTTTTTCGTGGGCAGCTAGCGTACTTCGTTCTGGATCTACCCCAATGTCCTTACTGCCTTGCACCCATACTAATAGGATTATATAGAGCAATACAATTACCGAGTCAGAGGATGGTCTCAAAAATGAGTCCTTGCTCTACGCTGCTCGGTAATCAGCAGATCTCCAAAATTATAATGTAGTGCCCAGCTTTAATCAAATATGCCTAATTTATCAAAGCAACCAATTATCATAGTTTGTTAATCAGTTGTGTTGTGTATGGACAGCATAAAAGAAAAATTTGCCTAGTAAATTAACACATATAAATCTCAGATTAGACTTTATACAAACACTGGGTTTTGCAATGCAAAATATGAGAATGACTAAATTGTAATGTCAAAGCTTAAATAACCTCTAGAATGTCTGTGTTCAGTATAAGGTTCCCGCAGCTGGGCTGCATTCACTTTGCAATCTCCAGATGACCTCAGCTTTTGGCCAAAGACCAAGATTATGCCAGAAAGCATATAACTTAACACATCTGAAAGTACAACAATGTGGAGGTATGTATATGTGCATTCCACTGAAACTTAAACAAACAATTTTAATAAAAACCATGTAAAAAATCTTCACTTCTCAGAGACACTTTATAATAGCAACCTGATGTAGACAGTCAGCACCTTTCCACTGTAATTTACAAAAGGGTCAAAGTCTAAGAATTTGAGCAGAGAAACAGAAACGCATGTGGTCATCACATATTGGCATAGGCAGCATAGTACTACAATATGTTATTTAATAAGTAAATTCACAAAAGGTAAATGAATCGGACTGGTGTTTTCAGATGAGCTCCTGACAGTTTACATTCCATAAATGAATAAAGCCTTATTGTGTAGTCTTTCACTGTAACTACTATTAAGTTAATTTATTATTGATAGGATTGTGGAAATAAAACATGTGGATTTATTGTTGTTGCTATTTTTGTTGCTTTTATATATTGCAATGTAGTTACTCAACAAAGTTACGTGGCGTTATTATAGTGTGTGAAGAGTGTGAGTGTGAAAGAGAGAGAAGGAGGGTAGAGACAGAGGAGTCTATTTATAAGATCATTTTCCTGTGATAATACCCGTTTTTATGTGAAAAATGGGCATTATCGCAGGAATATGAAGTGTCTGATATTAATAAACCATGAATCGCCATGGAAAACTCCATTCGTTTCAGAGCAGGCCGGCGGTTCGTTATATTTACAGAGCCTGGGAGCGGAGTTTTACAGTCCGCTCCTGGCGTAAAACTAACGCTAGCTCAGGCTGGCGTTAGGGGTAAGTATTCCAGCGATTTCCCCATATGCCCCTCTTTTTCCTCCCCCTAATAGCTATTATTAGGGGGAGGAAAAGGGGGACATGTATGGAGAGACCACTAGAATAAATCAAAGTGTAAAAAGTAGTGATTTATTTTAAAAAAAAAAAATTTAAACGTAAAAAATAAATAAATACATATAAAGAAAAAAATACTGTAAAAAAAAAAATTACTAAAAAAGCAAAACTTACCTCTCCGGGAGACGCATCCGACTCTGAACATTTCAGAGTCCTGATATGAAGACACTACGCATGCACAGAACTTCATTCATGCTAGGTATATATGAAATTTCCTGTGATGAGCACAGAGATAATTGCAGGACCTCGCAGGGCAGGTAAATTTTAGTAAATTAAATGAATGAAGCTGCCAGGCTTGCTGTGAGGAGAAGCCAGCCTGGATCAGCTTCATTCATTAAAAAACGAAGTTCTACATAAATAGACCCCAGAATGAGAGAGAGCAAGAGAGATAGAGGAGAGAAGTATTATAAATAAGTGTGTATTATGTCATCGTTTAGTTGTCACACTTCAATAAATAAGAAACACAATGGTAACTTCTACCATGTAAAATTATTATACTAAAACATAATATTAATCTATTAAAATACAAATAAACACAGATTATAATTAGGTATATTATGATCATTGAATATTATCTACAAGCTGAAGAATAGTCCTAGCTGAATACAAAGTGTAGGACAATCTGTTTGCAGTGAAGCACAGGTAACATGTTGCCTGTAGACAGCAATCGTATTAAACAGTATAGGTATTTAAAGATCTGATTTTTACATATATTTTGGGCCATCCATTCATACTTTAATTTTGGAGGCGGCAGCATAGTGGTTCAGTGAGCAGCACTTGTGTTTCGCAGTGCTGAGGTCATGATTTCAATTCTTGGACTAGGCCTTATTTGTGTGGAGTTTGTATGTTCTCCCTGTGTCTACATAGGTTTCCGCCAGGTGCTCCGATTTCCTCCCACATTCCAAAAACATACTGGTAAGTTCATTGGCTGCTGGCTAAATTAACCCTAGTGTGTGTGTATTTATGTGTAAGGGACCTTAGTATGTAGCTCCAACAGGGGCAGGGACTGAATGTGAAATATTCTCTGTAAAGCGCTACATAATCTGATAGCACTAAGTAAAATACATAAATCATTTAGAAATATACTTTTGTTTGGACACTGAAGAAATTGTAAACATTCTTCCAAAAGATACTTTAATACGAAAAATAAATAAATAAGAAACAGTTAAATAACAATACTGAAAATGCGTGTCACTTAATAGTGAAAGACCAAAGCATTAGAGAATACTGATCATACATTGGGTGCAAGGTGAGGGGTTGGAGAGGAAGGTTTTCACTCTAACACAATGCAAGAAACACACAGATGAACATTGAGCTCTACTAGAATTAAAAAGGAATATATTTTAATTTCAGCAGCTTCTATGAAGTTAAATAATCATTTTCATGCACATGATACAAGTTTTGGGGTTGGGGTAAGCAGGGATAGCACTGTAAGTGGGAGCAAATGCATTTTATGTGATGTTAAAGGATTTTTTGCATGAGGCACTTTTGATATTTGTCAAAGAGGGGATATGGCTTTGGTGTTGAGTATCAGATAGGACAATATTTAATTAGTTAGGATAACTATTACTGTGCATTGCAGGGGCAATGCCATGAAGTTACTACATGAAGATGCAGGACTCCCTCCGCCAAGCAGTGATGTCAGCTGTCAGTCAAACTAATGTATCCAGGTTTTAGTTTTCAAAGCATCTCTTTAAAAATCACACAAGCAACTTCATTTATTTAATAATTCTATATCGGTGACAGTGTAAGCATTCTTTTTCTACCTTTGCACTGGCACATAATTGAATTTGGAGGTGGCAGGACCTCTCAGCATGTCACAAAGCAAGCTGTAGAACATCTGAAAAATGTAGGCTCTTCCCCCAGATATTTTTACCTGAATAAATGGCTGAGCATCCATTAAGGCTACATGAGAAGCATCAACTTAATGGCAAGAGTTCACGACCTCAGCAGCAGGACAATTAAGTAATCCGGGACATTCATGCACACATGCTTACGTCTTGTGACAACATAAGTACATACTATGCCTGCATTTAATACGTGTAAATGAATGTCTGTGTCAGACAGCAAGCATTGTTTTGAGATGTTTCCGGAACACGTCTTAACAAACATTGAATATAAGTGCATGGTTTGCATGTCCAAATGCTAAAATGCAGGTCTACCCTCTTCCGCTTCTTGACCATCATGGTTGACAACCAAGTAGCCTGAAAATTATGCTATTATTCAGCAGTGCTCTGATTTAACACTGAAGAGGTTATTTATCCAAATACAGCAAGCAAGGCATGTGTTGTAACCTACAGCAACAAGCCCATTTCAGCTTTCATTAGTTTCACTAGACTAAATTAATAAAGGGCAATCTCCTTGGTTGCTATGGGATACAGCACATCATTGCCTTTTGTATTTGCACCATGTAAAGCTGTGATTTATTTTATTTATTAATTTATTATTTATTTATTAACAGGTTTTATATAGCGCCATCAGATTAAATAGCGCTTTACAATTTTAACAATCATTATAACAGGACTGGGTGGTAACAGATAGACTGGGTGGGTAAGAGGGCCCTGCCACAGGCTTACACTCTATAGGATATTAGGGACTGATACATAAGGGAAAGTGCTATATAATCACACAATGGACCAGCCAGATTGCATGGTAAAAGTGCTCAGTGCTCTGTATGATCCAGTCACACAGCAGTGTTAGTAACAGAAATAAGAGGAATTTTAGTTTAGAACGAAAGAGAAGAAGTTTGGTTTAATGATGACGTGATGGTTATATAATAAAGTTGTTGTAAATAATAGTGTAGACAAATGTTATGTAGGTTGTGGAATTTGGTACGCTTGTCTGAAGAGGTGAGTTTTGAGGGAGCGCTTGAAAGTTTGGAGAGTAGAGGATAGTCTTAGTGGGTGAGGAAGGTTATTCCAGAGAGTGGGTGAGGCCCGGGAAAAGTCCTGTAACCGGGAGTCAGAGCATTTGTTTAGTGTGGAGAAGAGCTGTATGTCCTGTGAGGATCTAAGAGTACGAGCTGGGATATATCTTGATATGAGTGAGGATATGCAGGTGCAGTCATATTGATGGCCTTGAAAAAATAGATCTAATTAATTTAGTACACCAAATCCCTGACAGCTGCAGTCTCAAACCAGGAGAAGTCTCAATTCTCATCTTATAAAACAGTGGTAAAGAAAAGGTATGGTATCAGACTCACAGCGCTGAGATTATCCACAGAGAGGGGAGTGCCAGTCTAAAAACAGATCATTATTGCAACCAAATGAATAATTGCTAAAACTAATAGTTCAATGACATTTAAAAAATCCTATGGGAACAGTAATAGTTCTATAATTCTCAGGGTTATGAAGTCCAGTGACGAATTCAAACCTTTCTTTCCCTCCCAATGAACATAGGATGAGAAACAAAAAAATGCTTTAATTACAAAAACCTCCTAAAAACTGGATTTGACAATCATACCAGGAAACGATGGAAAGCGGCAGACGAGCGGCGATGATGGAATACCCGGGTACGGCTCTCGCTGTCGGGTCCCTGGCTATGACATCACGATTTGCTGGTCGGCTCCTGACTTACGCGTTTCAAACTGTACTCAGCTCTTTCTTAAAGTCGAAAAGCTTTGTAATGCGGAAAACAAGCGATGATCCCGTACGGATTTCCTAGCGTATGGAACTTGGTTTTTCCGATGTTTGTTTTCAGGGGATTTATGCAAGAGGCTTGAGTAAGAATCCTACATTTACTAAATAAGGATCAGGCCCAATGACATCAAAGGAAGATACACCTCTTCCTTTGATGTCATTGATTTTTCCTTCATGAAAAATCTGACATGTTAACCAATAATTACTTTGAAACTATAGCAGGAAGAGCTGGGCACCTTGGGTGAAGTCTCAGAGGCCACCTGCCGTCCATCATGGTTCTAAAGGATTTGGAAACAATCTGGAAGTAAGTCATCTATAACAAGGAATGTTTCATGACTGTAGATTTCTGGACCTTTTATCTAAGTCTAAACATTTCCGATTATGGTGTACGTTAAATATATACAATTATTTATAAATTTCATAAACATTTTGATGATAATACAAAGAGATTTTTAGCTTTGTTACAGGTTAGTTACAGACTCATCCCACATATAATGAAGAAGCCCATCCATTGAAACCATACTCATTACCCTCCCCCAAAAGCCCAGAAATGAGAACAGATTCCTATGACAAAGTAAAGCTTAATAAATGCTGCTGAATGTTGAAGGACACCAGAATAGCCTCACTAAAAGCCAGACATAACACAAAATATTTGGACAATAACCCCTACATACCTAATTATATAAGCAAGAGCAGAATTGAGCTTCAGTGATTGAAGAAAATTGTCCTTGCCCAACAGGAATAGCTGTTGCACTTGCAGCTCAGGGAGAATTACTTCTCTAAGGACATCTTTAACAGATCAAACCCACCTGCTCTACATGATAAATTATAATACACCAGTACTGTCAAATAGATGTACATTTCAGAGGCATTATCCTCTGCAAGCACCAGCAAGTAATTTCTCTTAGCTACCCACCTACAATACAAAGTATAGTGGCTGTGGCAGGGTGAGCATCAGCTACATGGTCTGAAGGGGTTATTCTCCTGGGAGTTTGAGGAAACTCCACCCTTCCCTATTAGGAGGTAGGATGTACTCCTTACAAACCCCTCAGACCTACTGATTAATGTCTAGCCAAAGCAGCATAATGTGGTGCTCCATACCCCAGGTGAAACTTAAAAGCTGTAACCTGACTACTGACGCTGTATAAATTTCTTATTTATGTGATGTAGTGAGTGCATTTGGACTATCTGTATTTGCCTTTGTTTGCTGGATTTAAAGCTGGCCATACACTGGGTCGATTATCGATTCCCTCAGGGGGTGTCCCGATAAACAGAATGGATCTGTTGCCCATAGCAACCAATCAGATTCTAGCTTACTGCTACATACTAGAAAATGTCAGCTAGAATCCGATTGGTTGCTATGGGCAACATCTTCACTTTTACTTTCCCTTTCTGGCCCTCTGACTTTATGCTGACAATAAAGTCCACTTCGCAACAGCAAAAGTGCAGCAAGTGTGGCTGCAGAAACAGGTGGAAACATTTTTCAAACAGTAAAGAAGAGAGGGCAACATTCCAGGGGGAAGAAAATAATGTCCAAATGCACTCACAACACCACAGCAAACAGACATTTATACAGCTTCAGCCGGTCAGGTCACAGGCTTGAGGTATAACTGGGTCAGGGAGCACCAAACTATGCTTTTTTGGCTAGACAATCATTAGGTCTGAGGGGTTTATAAGAAGTACATCCTACCTCCTGATAGGGAATGTTGGAGTTTCCTTCAAGATCCCAGGAGATTAACCCTTCAGACCATGTGGCTGTTTATCACAGTGCCACAGTCACCAACACAAAAACCAGTCACTCGGACAGGCAGAGGCTTAATTCTCACCATAATAATAATTAGGAATGAGGGGGGAGGAATTTATCATGAAAAAAAGTCATAGGGGCTTTCCAAAGTTTCTTTTCTCACTACAAAATACACCATGTGACAGTGGTTGTCATGGTAGTAACATAACCTGTGCAGAACATTTAAGCATTATACAGTATTATGTATGCTGAGCACCATTATGAGACAGCAAGGTAAACCATTTCTAAACAAGAGGACAGCCACAATAATCTGGCAATTAGTAGTATTACAATTTTTTTATTCCAATATATTTAATTGAATACAAATGAAACCGTTTGTATCTACATAAACACTGCATATTCCTGAAAAATAACACATTGTATAATTTAAAAGTAAACATAGTCTAAAGATGCCTTAAAATGTTTTTTATATTTATTTTTTCTTGCATACAGTTGAAGACACTTCTACAAAGCAATTAACAGTTTTTTTTTGTTTTTTTCCAAGAGACCTCACAGAATCGCAGTGCACTATGCAAGCTTGAAAATGTGATAAGCAAAACAGAAGGAATAATGAGGACAACTGTGTAACTCAAGAGAACGAACACAACTTTACAGACCTCAATGTGCTCATTTCCATTTGGTATTGGTATAAAGGGACTAGATGCCAGAGATTATAGAACGATCTAATGCACTGAAGAAGCCAAATTAGCCCTAAGAAATAAACGGATACCACAATCTCTAGTGTCATACCAACTGTTAATCCTTTTGTTGCTCAAGAAGATTTTGCTATGAGCTACAATCACTACAAAGACTGTGTTTTTTAATCAACTAACAAAATGTACATGAATAATCATTAATAGCAGCTCAAAGTTGCAAATTATTCCATTTGAGACTAAAGTCATTAACAGGATTCAAAACTGAAGATGAAAAAATCTCAAGGAACAATCTTTTTATTTGCCGCTTTCTATAGGCAAGTAAGACGAGGCTACATTCAAAGTGAATCAAAAGCAAACTATACACAATAGAAGCAAAACATGTCATACAAAGATATTAGCAAGGAGACGTTGGGTTAGTTTGGTTAACGTGTAGCTCCTCCTTAACACAGAAACGTTTTAAGCCTATGAAAAATATGGGCTGAAAGCTGATGTACGAATTTTGCTGGCCTTCCATGTGTTTCAGACTGATAGCAAATGTGCTAATCACTCGGAATGCATTGTGACCAGCCTGACTAAAGAGAAATGTCACTTCTGACAGAGGGACTGTGTTGAGTCTGAAAATGGGTGTTCCCTCTTACAGTATAGGTGTTACCTCTCTTTGCATCCTGTTCTATCCTTCTGTATTATTGTAAACAAGTGAGAAGTCTAGCAGTAGGCTTTGCCTGTTGGGTGTCTGTTCGTGGTGTGGCAGTATTTACAATACAATACAACGCATGGCTTGTAGTGAAAAAACGGTTGCATTAAAAAGTCCTTCATACAATTGTAAAAAATGGTCAGTTTATACTTCAGCAATAGTAATGTAGAACACGAAAGGTAGAAATCACATACAAAAATACCACTCTACCATTTTGCTATTACTATACTCCTATGAATAAATCGGCATGTTCCCCTTCATATCCCTTAACTCCCGCAAAAAAAAAAAAGTTTCCTAGCCGTGTTGCCGCTCCTGCTCCAATGTCTCTACACACTACTATCCTCTGTCTGTCTTCTCATGCTTTGCTTCTTCCCTGTCCTGTTGGCTCTGTCTTTTCACTCTACCTGATCCACAGTCTTCCTCCACTCTGTACTGTCCACTCTCTCACTCTTTTTCTCTGATTCTCTGTCTTCTTCCAATACCGCTTTCACATCTCCAAATACAATAACCTGTGGTTTTTCTAACCCTGGTTATTACAGGGTGAGTTGCCGGGGTTAAAAAAGCCACGTTGTAAGACCAAGTCTTACACAGGACTTTTTTAAGAAGTGGACCAGAAAGGAGACAGGCTACTGTGCAATTCATAACTGCGAACAGAATTGCAGGCGGACCAGAAAGGAGACATACAAGTACACCCAAACCGCTGCTTGCTCCTTTTCCAGCATGTGGCTACTGCTTAAGAGATTTGTCTTTGTGAAGGACCCAAGCTAAATAACAACACAGGACCTTTCACGCTGACATCATTCCCATGTGAGAACCGGGAAAAACCCTTCTTTTTCCCCCCGGTTCTAAATACGGGGTCATTAGACTTGGGTCCAAGAAAAGGGGACCTTTCACGTCCTCAGCAAATACCCAGGTTTTACCCGAGACCCAGGTTTTTGGTGGTGATGTGCAAGGGGTATAACATGACTTCTGCAGGAGCTATGTGAACCTTTGTCCTCTGCTAGAACCGCATCAATTGGAAGTAATTAGTTTCACTTAATTACTAATAACTATTTGGTTGGGTTTGGGGCTAATTATTGTAGTGCTGAACACAGTGTATCATATAGGTGAACATATATACATATATAGCGACCTTGTCAGATAGGGTAAAGTTGATCATCTAAACCTGTTGGCCATTTAATGTCAATCATGACACCAAATTATGTGCCATAATATACCCTAAGAGAGTATAACTCTAGAGACAATAAACATGGGGCTTGGTCCTGTATGCCTATATAATAACTCTAGAGACAATAAACATGGGGCTTGGTCCCGTATGCCTATATAATAACTCTAGAGACACAATAAACATGGGGTTTGGTCCTGTATGCCTATATAATAACTCTAGAGACAATAAACATGGGGCTTGCTTGGTCCTGTATGCCTATATAATAACTCTAGAGACAATAAACATGGGGCTTGGTCCTGTATGCCTATATAATAACTCTAGAGACACAATAAACATGGGGCTTGGTCCTGTATGCCTATATAATAATTTAGTTCTTAGTGTATTTGTCTAATGACAGCATAATCACTTCACACAGAACATGGTGAAAAGTGTTGCATGACAAGTGTCTGTGTATTAAAGATTGCAAATAGTTTTATCACTAAAAGGATTAAGTAATAAGTGTGAAACCTCTGGAGAATGTTCATATTGTCAACACAAATACAGCACAAGAAAAATGAAAAAAAAAAAACTCTCCACCTTCTCTAAAAGAAATTAGACTGTTGTATGTGTATGTATTAAGACATCAACAACTTAGAATTGATGCCATTATATTAAACATAATAATAATAAAATAAAATGTAAAGCAGAAAAAACATAAAAAATACATATGTTATTTATTAAAAAAATTGTTGGGAGAGCCCAGAATGATATTGTTCCATATAACATTTCCCCTTGTTTTTACCGACTGCTATTAATGATGTAAAATTCTGCAATGCCAAGGATTAGCATGGCTAAAAATACAGTGAGCAGAGAGACTTTGAAACAGGCTCCGAGCTTTGTGAGCTAAGAAGCTAAACCAGTTTCTAGTCAATGTACTGAACTTATTAGGGGGTTGAGCGGGAAAATAAATAAACCATATTTATAATAATATTTCTTTGCATTTGAAAAAAATGCAAAAAATAAATAGAAATGTTCTGTATATCATTGTATCCTCACGAGTTGGATCTGGATGTAGAAAACAAACTATTTATTTTTTAGCATAAAAGTGCTACTGGGATCTATGTAGAAAAAGTGATCACTTCATATCCAACCTACTATAAAGTCCGTAGGAGCATAATGTAATGATTAAATGGGCTTTTCTGCTATAGCATAGATCTATTAGTAGAGCTATGAGTATCTGTCAACAAGGGAGGAATTAAAGTGTATTATGTGTTTATTTACATGACAATACACACAATCTTTATGCATGCAACGTAGCTGTTGTTCTTGTGGGGCTGCTGAATACCATGTGTTTGTGCAGCAAGTAGACGGACTTCATGGGGCTTTTCATTTCTGTACTAATCATATGCAAAGTGTTATGACTCCTCAATGCTTTCCACACACAATAGAGAGAAGAGACGGAGAGACATTCAGAGAAAAACAACACCTAAGTCAATATCATTTTCATCTATATGGCGAAAAGCCTATGAATCTCGCTATTGATAAGTCTATAAACATATTATTAAGGGTGCAGAGGAATGACTGTCTTTTACCATTCAACAGCACTATAACACAGAACGGGGTTAGGTAATGTTCCCCCATTCATTAAGTCCAGGTTGCTGTTGGAAATTTGTGACGCTAACATGAGCCAATCACATTAGTGCCCCCCTATAAATTTTCCTGCCTGTGACGCACCACAAGCAACTGCAATGAAGAGAAAAGAAAGAGAAGGAAAAAAAGAGAGAAAGAATGGAGTGACAGACGGCATAGAGGTAAGTGGAAATCAAGGAACCACTCTAAATAAAAGAAAATGGGGGTTTGTTTTGTTTGTAAATATTAAAAACCTAACTTCATGATATGGTTGTCTTCTATCTTTAAATTCATTTATTAAATGCCACATATACGGTACGCTCGCAACCATTACTAAACATATTATTAATGTAGCGATCACTAAAATTACTGATGTTTTTTCTCTAATAGTGAGCTATGCAATACCATACTAGCACTGAGCTGCACTATACATACACTCGTGTTCATGTTTTAACCACTCACTCAGAAGTATACCTGCTCCTAAATCTGGATGGGCCAGAAAGAGTTCTGATTGATTAGGAAGTATTCACGTGGATGTACAGTGTGGGTGCAACCCAACTGATATACAAGGTGGGCCAGCAAAATTCAGTTTCCATGGCATTCAAACCTTTAGAACACAAGGAAGAGATAATTCTCCGGTTACAACAGTATCTAATAAAGAGAAGAGAGCCTTGTTTTGAAGTAACAGAGCAACCATAATAAGGAGCTGCAAATAAGGTGATGTAGCTTCACCACTTAGGACTCCTCTGGTAAATATTGTACTTAAAAGCATTGCTCCATTCAGCAACCACTAGCTAGTTCCTTTCTAGCAGTGACTGATAGAAGACTACATACCTAAAAGACCTATATCTTTACCCAGGACTAGGAATCAAACCTTTTTAAGGACCCTACAAATGATTTTAAGTGATCTTAATCAAGTTTGCTACTAAGAAAGACCTGATTCCTGATTAATGTAGACTGCTTCTGTAGCTTTGTCACCTTGTGTGGCATGTGTGGAGATTTAGGATTACATCAGCCTCTGTTGATTAGGTTTTGTTGCCTTGTAGTCACTGACTTTATACTAGTGCAGTATGATGGGAATAATATTTTTAATTACAATGGTCACTGCTATTATTGTGTTCTGTATGACAGTGACATTACCCTATAACCATTTGATTGTTATAGCTAATATTCATTATATCTATTTATTCATATGAATTGTAGTATTTATTTTTTGCTGTCAGTTGTACCAATGTATGTATATTGAGAAAGTCTACACAGTCACTCAGTATAAAGGTCTATTAAGATTATGTTGTTTTTTCACTTAATGTACGTATAAAACTGGAACCTATGTTACAATAGTAACGGTCATTGGGCTGGATCCAGAAATCCACCGTGGTTGAAACTTAGTCCGCAGCGCCATTCCTTTAGTGGTATGTCAAGCAATCCTGAAGACCACACGTGTGAGGGGACACCGGATCTCACCTTAAATGTTAGGCAACGGCCCCGAGAATCATGGGGGTTGTGTGTGCTATAGAATTGTACATAACGGCCAAATCCTTACTGTTAAATGACCAGACTTTCGGTCCATAGTTGGTAAACATAAGGATAACACAACTAGAAAACAAATCAATCGCGGTACATATTGTTTTTAACAGTGTATCTAGAAAAAAGGGGCAAAGTCCTTGTAAACACTAATGTTCTTGTCCTTTTACAGTTGCCGTTCATATTAAGAGTGGAAATCCAATACAGAGCCCATAGATAATATAAAAGACAATGACGTATCTATTAACTGACCAGCGCAACTATTGCATAGCGCTGGTTGACAGGGAGGCTTAATATGATACACTCCTGGGGCCACATGGTGTGGCCCTCTAACCATCCAAATGTCTTCACATTAAACACTCTAATAAGGTCAAAGAGTACTTTTACTCATTGATTACAAGTAAATGTATTAGGATACCAGCAGGCATATTATAAGTGTTACAAGCTATAACAAAGAATTCAAACATTAACAGAGTTGTGGACTGAAACTCATTGCACCAAAGGTCACAAATTTCCCATCAATGGTCTAAAAAACAAGGCAGGAAAATGAACACTTAATCATATCATAGAGCTGATGAAACCCCAATACTGCTACTAAATAACAGAAGGATACAATTATACTCTCTGGCTTTTAGCTATGGGAACATACGTACAATAACTGCTATGGTGAAGTCATGCCTGCGTTGAATGTTAAAGTTTACTGTAAAATTTCTTCATGGCTAATGTTAATTGTTCCCAGCATGACAGGAACCTTTGTTGGTATACCACAGCTTCCTTCCTTTAAAGATGCACAAAAAAAGTGTACACCTTCTGAAAGAACTGTGCGCTGAATGTAAAATATTAAAGATGTCTCGTTTCCAACCGATCTGGGGGGAGTTCATGACAGATGTGTTATTTTTTCCTTTGATGTTTTTGTAGGACCATCATGATGTCTAATTAGTTCTGATAATTTACCCATGATAGCAGGAGCTTCGTTAATGGCAATATGAGGAGTATACGCTTCAACAATTGGTCAGAATGGAGGGGAGCACAGTTATTATTTTAGGTACAAAGCAAGAGCTCAAAGTCTGCAGAGACTTTATTTATTTATGCACAACCATATGACACAAGGTTTTGCCTTTAGCACTACAAAACAGAGACAGATTTTCAGTGTTTTGTAGGTATTACTGTATATAATCGTATCATTACCATTGCCTTCTGTTCTCCCAATTCGTGTAAACTACACTAGGTTTTTCTAAAAAGTTCCCTCATCAATATATTACGATAAATTAAAGAATTTTGTCATAACAAGTTGAAAACTTTCCTCTCTTATGAAGAACTGACAGATAACATTAAGTGTGTTGGTTGCATTTACATAATCGTGTATAATGACATATTTACAAAGGTAAAAGTTATACTTTTTTGTTTTTCAGTCTGTCCCACAAACTTAAAATAAGTTGACATAACTGCTTCTAATGCCTTGTGTATGCATTGTTATATAATATTTTACTGTTTTTAGAATAATGATAAATAACAGGTGTCAGGATGACATCCGAATGCAGCGTCAGCGGGGATCCACATAGCCAGGCATCTGTGAGAGCATATGGGAGACCACACCTTTTGCTTGCATGGAGACTGTCAAACCTTAAAAACTGCTGATCTGCCCCCACTTAATATAGTGATGGATCAGAAGTCTGGATATCATGGCCACCTGCTAGCACACCTCTACTGTACATTTAAATACATAGCCCCTGCTACTTGAGATCGCAAGCCATCCTGCTGTTGGAACCTTTAGTAAGAAAAATATTATCGCTTATCCATATAGTACCACAACTTTTCTGCAGTGCTTTACAGAGAATATTTCACAATCCAATGGAGATATGACATAAAAGGTGGCAGTTAGACTTGATGCCCATCTGAGGATCCTCTGCTGTTTGATCAAAATAAATTATTTGTATTATTACAGAATGTAATAAAGTGGTTAGTTCTTCAAGGTATTAGTCCTATAAGTTCTCCCTTGGCCGTGCACATTCTGCTTTATCTGCTGCACCCGCAGGCCTGTTTCCCTGAGTTTTCCAGTGTTTTCTAATGCACAGGCCTTGTATACCTCGCTAATTGCTTCTGTCTCAATCTCAAAAGGTATGATGTTTTCTAATTATTTATGTAATGTGAAGAGGAAATTTGGGTGACCAATATCTAATTATACCAGTCCATAAGCAACACCCACCTCCTCTTGGGCAACTAACTCTACCAATGCCAGCCCCAGGGCAATCTTAACAGTGTTATAGGCCCTTGGCAAAAGCAATGCATAGGGATTCCTACCAACACATTTACAAGAATAAAATACATACCTACCCTACCCGTCCAGCCGCCCAAACTGATGCACCATGCAGCACTCTTCCTGTGCCCGGATGCTACCAGTCCTTAATGGAGGGGGCACCAATGGGTTCACTTGACAGATGCAGAGTCTCTCCTTGATATTTGGCATCTTCTTGCTTGTCTCTCACTGACTCTGTGTTGTTGTTCTTCCTTGGTTGCACTGAACTGGACTCCTCTCCAGGGTATATATTTATAGATATAGATATATAGGTTTTTATTTTGATATAATATACATATTCACACTTCACCCATACATCTTCCTCCATTTCACACTCCATTCTCACCTCTCCCTCCACCAGAAAAACTTAAAATGGCCGTTGCAAGCCTTGATCAGCTTGCAACTTTGGCCTGTGATTGGCTGGCAGGAAATATGGATGGATTCACTGAGATTCACTGCCAGCATTATCTCAACTGCCCCCTCACACAGTGCTGCTGTACTCAACTAATCAGCTGTCAGGGGCATGACAGCTTAGTGGCTGGGCAGGAAGGCCATGGGTCCCTGGGCAGCAATGCTCAAGGGCCCCTAGATTCATGGGGCCCTGGGCACCTGACTATTGTGCCCCAATGGAAAAGATGGCCCTGGCCAGCCCTACTGGCTAACAGACAGGTTCCACTATGCAAGCACTATGCAAGCAGGTGCCCTTGCTCCCAATTCTCCAAAAGGTGTCTTTAGTTCCCTGAATCCATTAGATTAAAGATTAAGCCTACCAAACTATAGCTAAAACTGTAATAACAAAGATGCGTCCAATGTGTTCTACACACAGAGAGAAGGAAAACCTAATCTAAACGAGCACTGAGAGCCTGCCTAGTTATACTCCTGTCACTGAGCCACTACTGCTAAGACCTATTTGCTGACTACCCATCCTTCTCCCTTCCATTCCTCACAATCCTGCTTTACCCCTTGCTGATTGTGAATGTCCTACTGACTTCAACTATGTCCCCACCCTGACGTTCAATTGCTTCTGACATTTGCAGCCCTTCATTAAACTTATTATGTGTACAGTACTGTTTAGTTTATTTAGTTTGGTATCATAGAGAGCAATTTGTGCACCTCTTGTATGACACTACAAGCTTATTGGGCACCATATAAACTTAAGAAGAGAACAATGAATTCTACATACATTATATGATGGACATTTTTGTGATGAGGTCGGGACTTTTTGTTAAAGTAAATAATGAGTTTTAGAAAAGATTACCTGCATGAGGTGTACCCATCAGCCGAACATGTCATTGAGTGCAGCCAAAGTAATTTTTCTAAATTAATTCATATGATACAAAAATAAATAAAATACGTAAAAACTAAGCAACAACAAAAAAAGACAATATAAAAAAATGGATAAAGATAAGCTCATCTGAAACTACTTAAATGCTCATGTTTTCATTGCTAATATCTTATATATAAACCCCAATAAGCCCCGTATTAGCTCTCCCATCAGACCGCCTCCTCTGCAGGAAGCTTCCAACATTCCCTCTCTATGACCTTTCTGCTCTCATCACTAGTATATATTCATGTAACGTACCTCTGCGTCCCTTGTATTTTAAAATCAATAACACAATCTCTGTACTAGTCTGACACATTCTACTTGGAAATAACAAAGTAAATACAAGATAATGAAGGACAAATAGCAGTCTGTTAGTAAAGCAGTGTGGTTTTCCCACAGCTTTACTGGTTATTTCCCCAGCAGTAAAGCAATAGCATTGTATTCCTTCTAGATGAACCTTATTTTCTGTCTAGCTCTATTTTTCATTGTTGGAAGACTCCTCATTAGTTGCAATTGTTTTAGTTGTTAAAAAAAAAAAGAAAAAGAAAAAGAAATAATATATAATCTACTGCAATGATGGAGCAAAAGTTAAAAGAACAGTAAAAATTTGCACACAAACTTAACTCATTGGTGGATCCTTGCTGAATTTTTAGCTACATCACTTAACCCTTTGTACCTGCAGGTTTTTATAGTTGAGCAAGATAATATAATGGTTGCTTGTTGTAAGGGGTATATCCTCATTGTGGGAAGGGAAATGACATTACCTTATGTAGAACAAAAAATATTCCTCTAAAAGAGCAGTGTAGAAGGCGCCACTTCTCTAAATTCTAATAAAATAATACAAAAAAATAGGAATAACCAACATGCCATAAGCAACAAACTTTAAATACTTTAATCTTCCCTCCTTCTAGTTAGAAAATGGGGGTGATACCCTTATATCCCCATTGCTGTTATTCTTACCTTAATACCCCCTCCCATAAATTGCTGGCACAGTCTTCAAAGCACACGACGGTCACGTTTAGATTTCTCATACAACCTTATTTTTTATCACTCTTTTGAATTTCTCTGTGTTCCATTCCTAAAAGTTGAGGTTATCAAGGTAGGTGATTGAACACTACCAAGAAGGCTGCATTAGGGATCTGTTCTCTCTCTCTATATATAAATATTGTTATCAGGTGTATGTTTCTTTAAAGAACAGGGCGTAAAGAGCTTCCATGTTTCCGTACATTGATTCATTATGCAAGCAAAGTTCTAATTTCTAAGATTTCAATAAAAATGTGCAAACTTAATAACTTGTTTCACCTGCGTGAAGACAGAAGTGGCAAGGTCAGCCCTCTCAGTGAGTGAAACCAGTCTCAGTCTCCTCTAGTGTGCCTGTTATCTCCCACAACAAGGGGAGACATTTGGCCAAGCCTGGAGCAGTGGCGTGATCCCTGGCTGAGCTAAGATATTTATCTGACAGTCTCAGCTGACACTCCACAAACATATTTGCTCTCCATGACCCTGTGAGCATTTGTGATTAATCAAAAATGTATCTTGAGAATGAACTACAAGCAGGAATACAAAAAAAATGGTATGCTTTTGATCTTGCCTATCGACTGGTGAGAAAACGAATAAAAATAGTAAATAGTCAAATCAATATATTTACACTTGTCAGCAGAAGCGACAAAAATTCTCCTAAAGCAGCAGATATTGATCATGTAAATGTTTTGGCCTACTGGTCAAACAAAGGACTCGAGAAGAAAATAGAAAAAAAAAACCTGAGGAAGAAGTAAACATCTCATCCAAATAAGAGTATTGGATTATGTATCACTATTTCTAACTCAATGGTAAGCAAATTCAAATAGATCCAAACTTTGTTACAAAAGACGACTGCACACTGTTCTAGTCAAGGAATAACAGTTTATATGTCATTATTAACTGTAACAGAACTAGACTTGTAAACCCCTAATGATGCACAATACCCTCTAAATCATCATCAGCAAAAAAATTATAATAATTAAAGGAAGACTACTTCATAGATAGGTCAACACTTAAAAAATGTAATATACTTTAAAACAGTTTATTTAAAAAAACAAAAAAAACAACCAATTATTAAGTACATTTATTTGGTAAAGGAAATCTCTCATTTCTTTTATTAAGCTTATAACCCCCCCCCCTCCTTCAACCACCACATCCCCAGACTACACTGTAAAAGCTATAATATAGGGCTATCCACAAAAAAGATGTGACCCTTTCAAAGTAGGTCCTGATCCGTAGTAATCTAAAAAGCGGGCCAACTCCCCATGTATCCTTGATAAGCATGATGGGTGGTGAATGGAATGCTAATCGTACAGTAAGAGCTTGACCTGTGGAGGTTAACGTACGCGATTTCCTCTTACATCTGGATCCGGTCCAGAGTTCTACTCGCGAACCCACTCATGACATCAATAGTTGGAGCTGAACAAACTTAGTAAATAGAGAGAAAGGAGTGTAGAAGATAGTTTAAGTATTAAATTCACTCAATCTCTTGACTAATCCTATCCAAGTCCTAACCTGAAGAATGTTCCACATTGCTCCATTACATTATCCTTCATCCTCCACAGAATCCTCTTAAAATATTTTGTTGTACGTATACTAGCGCTCCATGTTAATCCCTATTTTGCCTTCCCTTCCTTTATTTCTGTATTACAACCTCTTCTCTCCTGCCTTTATCATGTAAAGTATGGCAAGCAGGCCTTCTATTTTCATAAGGTCTCCATTTACCAATGCCCACCCTGCTTCATCTGGTGTTACACATTCCAAATAGGGACAGCCAATAAGACACTATCGGCTGTCCCTATTTCGTAACGTGTAACATCGCAGCAGGGACTCGCAACGTTCATCTGCTGTGCCCCCTAGACTGCTTTCTCAGGTCAATGTCCATCTTCCAATAACCAGGCTGTTTGTTCCTCTCTCACTGTGTATATATTATATTCTTTATTCTCCTGTATATTATACTGGCTTTATCATATGTGCATTTAGAATAACAGTAGCTGCCTGAGATCTGGTTAGACTTTTTCCTCCTCTCTCTCTCTCTATAGTGCACTAAAGTTTATGTATCCTTTCTGGTTTTGAAATACTATGGACATTATCATTCCAAATTTTAATATAACTCGCAGCATATTGAGGCATACTGATACACATTTATACAGGAAGCACAGCATTTTAGTTACTGGTGGTAATGTATACATTACTTATACATAATAATTAAACAATTGGAAAATAATTAGCTTTGATTAGTAACACAAAATGCATATTTCCCCATTCTTACAGAAAACAATACTCATTACATCAGACCTTGTCAATATAGTATTGTAATGAAAGGACAAATAATAAAAATATTTTAAAATGAAAATTACAGGATAACAGAGAAAGCGTTTGACTTCGAGAAATAAAGACACACGTGTAAGTTATTAGAAACATACATTAGAGATGTTGGCTGTAATTGCAACAAGTGAGCAGCAGCATATTATAAACCGAAAAGATAGAGGGGTAAGAGAATGGAGGAGGAGATGCACTGGTTGGTTATACCATCACCATGTGACCAGTATTCATCCAGTATCCCACCATGGAAAAAAACGGTTCTTAAAAAAAAAAAACCCCAAAAAAACAAAACATTTTCACTAGCAAGAAGGGATGACAAATCCTAATGCAGAAGTTGGACAGCATAATCACACCTAATGCAATTGTAGACTTCTCTTTTTTTCACTTCACTATAGAGGAGTTGTCAAGAAATTTTAATAAAACATTATAAAGGAGATTTTAAAACTTGATGAGAGAACATAATCTGCTGAGGAGCAAAATCCCTGTTTTAATTTAAATGGAGCTCCGTTCTAACAGATCCCACACACACTGTTTACACTCTATAATTTATGTCAGTCACTTAAAATCCTCTCTTCTCCATTATGCACTCAGCGCAGCCATTAGCATCTCTACTCTATACACTTCTTTCTTACCAATTGTTTTAACTTCATTAAGAAAGGTGATTCATTTAGGTAAAACTGTTCTAAAATATTTGATGTTAAATTGTATTTACATGTACTGACTTTTTGAGCACAAAGTTGGTTTCATTGTGTTCTATGCTAACATGTATTCCGTACGAGAGAGGGAAATGAACTCCCCGTCACTGCATTCTCTTGCTCGTAACAAGTGGGACATATGCTGCCATAAGGCAGCCTTAAGTCACATTTGCGGATAAGAGGTCCGTCTGACCGGTGATCCGCTCGTGAGTGGGCGGTGACACCCACATGGTACACTTTGCATGCTTCCCCCCGCCCACCTTAGCGGGTGGATGGGAAGCACTGTCCCTTTGTTCGTAAAACGAATGTAACATCTGGAGGGCGCACCTTGTGCGCATAAGTGGGCTATTGCTACGATGCCTGGATCCGGTCCTATATTCTTTATATATAGCAGAAATATGTGGCTTAGTCTGTGCCATGGAGTTTCAGGTTCTACATTCCACCCCTGGAATTGTGATGAAGTCAGTCAGTCACTAGTCGGGGCAGGAGGACAGGGCAAAATGGCAACTTGAAGCTTTAACCCTGCATCTTCACAACCACTTGCCAACAGTCTTTTGCCCCTTTTACTGGACTGGATCCAGAATCGGTAACGCAAGCGGCTTGCATAAATCATCTTGCGTTTATACAGGCTGCCGATGCGGAAGTATTTTCCAGACAGCTCACTCGCCATACTTACGAGATTCCAAGCCCTTACTTATGACTTTGCATTCCGTACATGGGCCGGATTCAGACCTCCATGCACTTTCTGGATGCATGAAAGCCTGGTAGTCCGCACGGAGGTCTCATAATAAACTCCCCCTCTCTCAGTTATGCTGCCATAACCCTACCTAAAGTTTCCCTTGGGGATCAGTAGTCCCCATGATCACTGATCCGCACGGAAGAGCTTAAAGCCACCCCTACTGTAAAATGTAAATGTCCCCGTCCACCTTACAGAGGGGATAGGCAGCCATGTTGGATGGATCTCCAGGCATATGTAACGAGGTTTTGTACACCTGGAGATCCGCTACGTAACATCTGGAATGTGCAGAAAATCACCCAACTACCGGCAGCAACTTGCGGGAGGCGGTGACTTTCTTAAGTCTGAATCTGGTCCATGGTCCATCCCGTAGGCTTCTGAATGCGGAAGGGTCATATGTACAGGGGATGCGTACTCCCATAGCACGTATGGAATAGAAGATTGGGAATTAGGTACACTAGTCTTCATAGGGGAGGCTAGTATACGTAATTCTGTCCTAATGATGGATCCACTCTATGGTGTTTATTTACACATCTGTTGCATCACAGCACTTGCGTACATCTAATCTCCTGCACAGAGACGTGCCATAATATTTAGATTTTTTAAAGTGAAAATAATGTAAATAATATTCTCATTAGAAGCTTACTACTAATTTTGCAAGTTGTTAGAAATTCACCTTCTTACTCTACAGTCATTCTCCCAACTGTGAATGGAGAGCTTTAATGTCATGACAAACAAACGTTCATGGTACACAATCTTCTTATAAATTGCATTCACTAATTAGAACATAAAAACTCACACTGAGACATGATAATAATTTGTTTTTCGATACCTACCAGCTCACAGCAGTGCTGGCTGCGTGCTCTCCTAATATAACAATCTAATACCCAGCTGATAGACTGTTCAGGAGTTTTAATATGAAAAAAGCTGCAGTTGATTTTTTATGTAATTCTTTCTGTCAATAAACAATATATGTGTAGTCCACTCTGAGCATAAAAATACATAACTTAAAAACCAATCTAAACACTAAAAGAAACAAAACACATCCAAATCACAAGCATATTATACAGCACTTTACAGAGGATGTTTAATCACTTACATCAGTCTCAATCCCATGGTAATTAGTCTAAATGATCTATCCCAGACACACATACATTAGGGACAGTTCTGTCCACAGCAAACTAACATAGGAATGTAAATGTTGGACTGAAGAAGAGGGCTGGATTACCTGGAAGAAAAACATGTTCACACAAAGGGGCTGATCCACAGATAAGTGAACAACCAATTGAAGAGTGATTTTGCGCTGTGCATGCTCAGAAATGATAAACCCCAATGGCAGACAACTGCCTCTGTGACCGCTTACCTTCTGAAGGGGGTTTGTGGGAAGGCAGTAGTCAATGTATAGCAAGGTAAGGGCAACAAGTCATGTCAAGCACAGGGGGCTGACGTTCCATAGCCTTATCTCATACCAGTGTTAGCATTTTATTCTTCAAATACAATATAAAGGTTAGAAATCACTGCTTGAACATTTTGTAGGTATAAAATAATTACTGTATTCATTATTTATTTGCCTAAATGCCTTCTTGGGTGTAATTTTAGTGCATTCGCTTTGTGACTAAAGGACTCACACTAATCACAGCCACCATTTCCAGCCCACATTACAATATTATATTATATCTCTCTCTCTCTCTATATCTCTCTCTCTCTCTCTCTATATCTATCTCTCTCTCTCTCTCTATATCTATCTCTCTCTCTCTCTCTCTCTATATCTATCTATATCTATCTATATCTATCTATATCTATCTATATCTATCTATATCTATCTATATATTATAAGGGCACAGTCATGCCCTTATATTAAGGTTGACTATAATAAACAGCATTCCGCCATTGACTTTCTGTCAGATGGGGGGGCATGGTGTTTGAGGGGCTGTAGCTCAGAAAGTATTTTATGCATTAAGATGAAATTTTCACCAGTCTGTGGAGAATTGTCTCTTGGTACCGCATGCCAAAATTTATAGTGAAATAATTAAAAATTAAAAAACTGGAACAGGTTAAAGTGAAAAATGTGGCCGTTTTTTTCTACTTTCTTTTTTAGAAATCCGTATTACATTGACTTACATTAAAATATGATTGGGAAGGCAGAACTCAGCGTAGAAAGGGTCTTTTCACTAGCTGTTTGTTTTGTTAGGGAGCGGATATGCCAGAGGAGTGCCTTTATGGGGTGAGATTTCAGAGAAAATGACAGGTGTTTTACAATTTAGGAAAATGTGCTGCATTATACAGATAGGAAAGAGATTTCACAGTTCATACGTTGCACATGTCAAGTAGAGCCCTCTGCTGGGTGCACAGACACTGCCTTCACATGCAAAAAGCAATGAAATTATGACATTAAGGCTGGAGTCTTAATGGATGTGTTCCTTAAGCAATACAGACATGGTATACCAT
>WWET01000166.1:895026-909052 GCA_011038615.1 Limnodynastes dumerilii | reverse complement strand
ACACATACACACATACATACATACATACATACATACATACACACACTACACTGACACACTACACATATATACATACATACATATTACATACATACATACACACACACACACACTACACTGTCAAACTACACATACATACATACACACACTACACTGACACACTACACTGACACACTACACTGACACACTACACATACATACATACATACATACATACATACACACACACACAGACACACACACAAACATACAGACAGACATACATACATATGCACACGTTCATATAACATTGATTTTTTTAAATCATTATTTATGTTTATTAAGTTTATTTGACTTAAACATAGCTAATGCATAATGAAATCATGTTAGCAGAGGCAGTGTGTGGGTACATTTGTTAGAGGAGCTGCAGAAAGCCCTTTATGCTGTAAAGACTCAAACAGCATGCATTAAGATGTGATTTCCATGGTGTATATAATCATGTGACCTTGTCCTATCCTGAGCCGAAACCAATGCAGAGAAGATGGCTTCATAAACAGCACTCAGAGGGAGACAAATGCATTTTGTCCCTAGAAGAGGTTTAATGAGTGCATGCTATTTTCAAACTGATAAATCAGACGAGTCGGCATCCAGAAACATCACACAAAGTGAGCTTTATCTAACCTATTAGGAGTTTTTCACCATAAGGGTAATTAGAAGGTAGAATTAGTTTCCTGCAGAGTCACTACTGGCAGCTCCAATTAGTACTTATAGTTACTCACTGAGCAATGGGATTAGTTTATAAACAGACTAGGGGAGACTCAGACAAACTGCTGTGGAGTCGAGCACATCTGTGCTTACAGTTTTGTGGGGTTAAACAAAAACAGTGTGGCGAGTTTACACGACTGTAACTGAATATATAGACTATATTTCACTGGGCTACACTCAGACTATATGTGATATAATCATTACATTGGGCCAGATCCAGAGCTACGTTTCTAATACCTTTCTTAGCGTAGTGTATTTACGCTGGTGTAGTCACTATGCACTCCCCTCTCTTGTATGTACTCTGGCCGCTTTACGCTTCCCAAATCCTACCTTAACGTTACACAGCGTAACTCCTGACGTATGTATAGCCTGCACGTACTTACTTACGCTGCTAAGCACGTCCATACTGTACGATTTAAATGCCTCACCCCACCTCCGAAGTGTAATTACGGGTGTCGTACGGCTGGTACGCCCCTTCAAACGTAGATACGCTGCTGTTACATGACTGCCCTCTACGCTCTGAGTTACGTGGTGTAACATCTGCCGTGAGCATGCGCAGTAAGTACTAAAGGGCGAAATTACGCTTGCGGCAAGCGTAAAAGCACGAGTGTACGTAATTCTAGATCTACTCCATTGTCACTAATCAAACAACAGATATTTGGAGGTATAAGAGTTCACTTTACATATGATTCCTGCATTACGTACACCTGTCTTCTATTGGCAGTTGTGGAGAATGTAGCTTGGTAGACCCCTTTTGTTTATTGCTAGGCTTGTGATAGAATTATCCATTCCTTGCACCAAAGGGGCGTGTCCTGTACTGCTAAAGGAATGTGACTTATACTGCTAAAGGCATATGTCTAGTGCTGCCAGGAACATTAGCTCTTAGTAAAAATGGCAGCATTAAATGGTCAGTGAATAAATCATTTCAGTGTTTATTTTGAAGACTGTGAAGGGGGGGAAGTTGATTGTTTCATCTTTATAGAAAAGTAAAATAGATGGCACTGCATCTTATTTAACAAGAGGCCAAGGTGTACTTTGCATTTCTGTCTCCATTACCGTTGTCATGTTGTCTTCGCTAACTGCCAATCTTTGATTACATCTTGGCCTTTGTGAAAATGGCCATCTCCATAGGCCTTAAACCAAGGAAATAGGACAGAAGTTATAGTAATTCTGTCATCATACCACAATGACCTCTGGAACTGCATTAGCATCAGAGAGATTGACAAACACTTCATGTAGTTCACCCACTCTCTAGGGCAGTGTTTCTCAACCTCAGGACCTCCTAACAGTGCATGTTTTCCAGGTGTCACTGCTGGAGCACAGGTGTGTTCATTACTAACTGTCACATTTTAAAAGCTCCACAGGTGCTGCTCATTATATCACTTGTGATTCTTTAAGGAAACCTAGAAAATATGGACTGTTAGTGGTCCCCGAGGACTGAGGTTGAGAAACACTGCTTTAGGGAATCTCCCCGGTATTCAGGAAGAGTTGCCAACTACGCTTTAGCTTTCCATTAATGATTTATAATACTGCATACGTCCAACAGTGACTATAATGGAAACCCCAGTTACATAATACAGCAAACAGCCTTCTCCATCATCGCATGACCTGCTGAGAGCTGTCAACCTGTGTCAGTCAAGCATTCCCTGAAAAGTCACTTTGAAGAACTGCTAATAATAACTTTCCCTGTATAGAAAAAAACAAAAACCACTTGTGAAGAAGGAGACTGAAGCTCTCTATACTTCCAAGTCAAGGTTTCTTATTGCCCTTTGATGCCCCACACATACAGAATTGTGTAAACTAAGCCCATCACAACAGCATTGAACAGTAAGGGTAGTTCTTGATATCACATAAACCATAAATGTAAATTATGTTGTTCTGCATAAAGGATAATAGGAAAGTATTCCCTTAGCCCTCAACTACAGATAGATAAATAGCTGAGACTCCTCCTACACTAGTAACTAGTAGTGTATGTAAGGTGACATACAGATACAGAGGTGAATGCGATACGAGCTGCTGTAACACCACTGGCCCTGCTCCCAGGTGTGATTCAACCAACACATACATGTCTGAAAAGCAAGACTGCCAAGCTGCCAGTCACTCATTGACTTCTATAACCTTAGCATAGTGGCTCTATATAAATAATTAGAAAAACCTTAATTATTTATACTTGCCAACTTTACCTGAATATCAGGGAGACTCCTTGAAGAGTGGGTCATCTCCCTGACTCCCTGAAATGTTTGGAAATTTCCCTGATGCTGATTCAGTTCAAGAAGTCACTGCAGTATGTTCTGCAGTACAGAACTAAGAATTTTTTTCTTTTTTCTCAGAATTAAGGCCTATGGAGATGGGCAATTTTATGGAGGCCAATACGTAATCAAAGACTGGCAGTTACCTAAGACAATATGACAACAATAATGAGGAAAGAAATGAAAAATACATGTTGGTCTCTTGTTAATGAGCTGCAGTGTCACTTACATTTAACATATCTCCTATTTGTAGTATCCACAAAAAAAATTATAATTTATTCCCTGACAATTTAATAATCTGTTAAATACGGATTCTGCCATTTTTATTGAGAAATTGTTTTTCTGGCAGAGCTAGACTTACCCAGAGGTGTAGCTATTACCAGGAGACACACCCCCTTACCAGTGCAAGACACACCCCCTTACCAGTGCAAGACACACCCCCTTACCAGTGCAAGACACACCTCCTTACCAGTGCAAGACACACCTCTTTGGAGCAGCATCTTGTTAATGCTATCACAATCTTCCGGATACTCATTTGCAAAAGTTGACAACCGTGCACATATTTCATTACATTTTTCTTTTTTACACTTTTTTATACTAATTTCAAGGCACTTTTCTTTAGCATTTTATATTCATTTTATTATTATTCATTAGTTGGCTTGACTATTATAATACAATCAAAGTACATAATGAAAAGAGGTAATTCTACTGATAAAGTTTACACTAATTGAATTTTCTGCCATTTGAATATATTGACTACTTTATTTACACTACATTTAATCTTTTCAAAGGTACCAGGACCATACAGTAAACTAGTGCTTGGCAGGAAAGGAAGGGGTTTCCAAGAGGACTCCAGTATTCTCAAATTTAGAATGTAGGGAACGGTGAAATAAATTAATCATACTCGGAAGCCCCTTGAAAAATCTTTTTTATACTCATTTCCACTAACAGTTTTGAGACATTCAGATATAACAAATGAAAATCATTACTTTAAAACAAGTGTTAGATTTCACATTATCAATGGATTTTGAAAATGAAATAAAATGTAATAATAGAAGCATTACACAAGAGAATTATAGTGTGTATAGTTTTGTACAAATGTCACATATAAAGAGGTCCTGATAACGCCTAATATTGACAAGATGCTTTTCCCTTTTTTTCTATATGCACATCATGGTATTTTAACCACAATTTGCATTGTTGTAATAGCTTATTGACTGTTTTAGGATGAAGGGGCTGAGGTGTTACTCAGTATGAATCTGTTTATTGCATGTGCCCAAAGTTCATTCACCCAAAGCAATTTAGTCAATAACCAATTTTTATACTTCTGTCCTCTTTAAGATTCCACACCAATAATCCGTTTTTTTCCCTTATTTTTTTTAATTATTTAAGTACTAGTCTAACATTTCCCATGGAAATCGATATGGGTGCGATCTATTAGCCAAAAAAATCTGCAGCACTGCAATGCACACATATTAAAAATATTGATCTTGTAGGCCACTGATGTTTTCATTGAATTTAATGTTATCAAGCAGCGATAACAGAATTTCAATGACTCATACACACTTTTGATTAAAATTATAGATTACAGATGGAAGGAAATTAGTCATTTTACTTTGTGATAACAAAGCGCATTGTTTCATTTTCTTAAATAAGGTCAGCACTGTATAGTAATTCACTGCCACGCAACACATGACTAGTGACAGGCAAGCACCATTTCATTCTCTTCATTGACATTTGAACCTCATTTCACATGAAGTGATTTGCAGGAAGCTTATCGTTCCAACCTTCCATCAAATTCATTTTGCTGAAAATCAGTTGGAATGACTGTCTCTTAGAGCTGGAAAGTTACTTACTAGACTTGACATAACTTAGGCAACAGTAGTTAGGCATTAAAAGGGATTATGAAATAACACTAGAAGAAAAGAAGACAATTTGATATATCTCCTATTATTACACTTCAGTACACAGGAATGTTTTGCTACTCTGTAAATATGTCAGTCAATCTCATCCAACTGACAGTTTCCTTTTTTAATTAAATAATTTTTTACTCAAATTGAAAACATGGATTGTAGTGTAAATGTAAGTGGTGCTAAACAAAGTCAGCCAACACCAAGTACTTTAATATATTCAGTTTACAAATAGTTTTGCTTTCTCCTGAATAGTGACGATCAGTTAACACTGTCAGTGCCCTAAACGATCACACACATGTATATTATTATTGATTATATATTATTATATATTATTTGACCAAATGCTTTTACACTTTTTAAAAATAGTTACTCAAATTGAAAACATGGATTGTAGTGTAAATGTAAGTGGTGCTAAACAAAGTCAGCCAACACCAAGTACTTTAAAATATTCAGTTTACAAATAGTTTTGCTTTCTCCTGAATAGTGACAATCAGTTAACACTGTCAGTGCCCTAAATGATCACACACATGTATATTATTATTGATTATATATATTATATATTATTTGACCAAATGCTTTTACACTTTTTAAAAATAGTCATTTTATATGTGCCACTCCCTGTCCTGATGACCAAATAATATATGCTCTATTAAGTAGTATTTAGAGTGCAGTCTATCTGTAATGATCTTTTTTAGAGATTGATTCTTTTTATGTACATAGGTTTAATTCATTTCAAGTACTTGTAATATATTGATCCTATTAGTGATGAACCGTTTTTGTTTATTTCTTTTTTTTATTTAAGAACTGAGCCTGGGTTGTATTTCATCATCAACATGAAACTGGTAGTGTCTGCGGCTCTGCTTTTATGAAGGAAGCAGCTGTGAGCTGCAGCCGTATGTGATTGGTTCACATATAAATATTCTTCGAAGACTATTGGCTAATCAGACTGTGAGTGGCATTATTTATATTCTTATTTATATGGCTCCACCACGCCCCCGGAGAAAGTCCTTATGACGAAACGCGTTAGTATAGACTTACCTGCTGGTTCTCCATGTGTTGGCTGTACCCGCACCACAGTTTGTTCACTGCTAACTTCTTGATATGGCATCCAAGATGCTGGAACTTGCTTGAAGGGTGATGTAACAAGGACTTTTCCGGATATATGTGATGTGTGATTTTTACAAGATTGTATCTGGTACCGCAGACTATATAAAGTGCTTGTGATTTTATTTCAATATTAAAGAACACAATGAAGCACCCCTTATCTCTTTTAAATTTTAATTCATGTCGACCGGATCAAAATCCGGCCATTGATTTAGGGGGAGACGCGGTCCATCAGCAATACCAACAGAGACCGGAGAGGATCTAGTGTGAGGACGCTCATTGGACTTTATTTACTTGAACTCTATTAATTGTGAACCTGCAAGTATATGTATGTGTCTATATTCCTGTATGTTACGGAATACGTCCAAATAAATGAATTGTAATCATATGTGATCAGTTAGGACCTTGTTATTATAATAACAACACATAAAGGGTCTGCAGCACCATACAGGTAACAGACTTCACAAAAATTATAAACTGGAACAGGGCAAAACTAAAATGAAAATGAGGACACAATATAATTCTGATATGCAGAGTGAGGTAGAGACAGATGAGGCGGGGGGGGGAGAATAGAGGGAGGGGAGGGAGGGGGGGGGGGGAGAATAGAGGATGAAGGACTCTGCTTGCGTGCGCTTCCAATCTAAGCGGGTGGGGACAGTCACACGAGAGTAAGAGTGGGGGGGAAATAGGTGAGAAGGCCTGAGGTGCAAAGAGAGCTGATTCATAAAAGAGATGGGGGGGAAGAGGGTGAAGGAGAGGGATAGGACAATAGTGTGGATGGGGGAGGGACTGGGGCACGAGCATGTAAATATATAAATTTATATCAATTCTTATCATTTAACCCTGTAAATGATGCCATATGTAATAACGAAAAAAAATAGACCAACAATTTCATTTTCAATGTCTTCTCTTTAATGTGCGTGGTCAAAATGGCAACCACTCAGAGCTGAGAAACTGCTTTATATCACCCAGCAATATAATTATAGGTGTAAGATTTTTAGAATGGATGGATTTTATGTTTCATGGTAATGACTTTTCAGACTAGCTTCATTATTTCTGCATACTTTTTTATGTAGAAGTTGATTTTATGAGACCACTCTGAGCCCTGAAAATGTGGAAAAACTTCATTACATGTAAGGAGAGATGAGATAAAAGGACCTGTAATCCTCTTAAGTAAGCTTGTTAAATTGTGTCACAACATGTGTTAGTTGTACACTCTTACCTTTGCACTTTATATATTTCAGAGCAACATAATTGACCAGTAGTGGGTAGTGTTTACGTTAGTTCTCAAAAGGTTAAGAAGCTGATTATCGTTAAAAACAGCTTTGCCGGAGGCTTCACTGGCTGTGTGTAATCAAATTAGACAAGCAGGGCAGTGTGTCACCCAACACTAACCAGTGGCACTTTCTTATGTTATGACCTTTTCCATTAGATGAGACAGCTACTTAGACTTATTCACAGTGGTTTGGGAAAGATTATCTTTCAGTGACAAAAACATTGGCCAAAATGAATTGACCATGATATATTATAAAAGACTGTCAAACAACACATCACATACCTGCCATCCCACTGACCTTTTATCTAATGACAATGTACATGCCTGCAACTAAAGAATGATAACCTCCATAAAAAAAAGCTAAAAATATACAAAAACTTATTTTTGTGGACACTCCATGTATCGGTTGCAAATTGCAAAGTGAGTGGCCTAAAGAGCGGCTTTTGTCTTAATTAATAATTGCTAAAATGTTCATTTATACTGTAAACAAAAGCCTGCCAATCATGACCACATTCTTAAACAATCCGGTCACTCAGTATGAGCACCTGGATTCCAGATACATCTAATATAGCCATCACAATCTGAGCTTCGAAGCTTGCTTACTCGAAGGTGGAACAGAGGACATAATCACTCTCAAGACACTATCAGGAAAACCACGTAACAAAACAATACATGAAGCAGTAAAGAAATACCAAAGCCAATGACACGGACACGGAGATCAAAGGTTCTGTGAGTCATCACAACAGCGCCACGGCGCGCTCATCGGACATTCAGCCTAGACCACAGGAAAGTTAAACAGCTGTCTCCTCTGCACGGGAACTGCAACCGCGATCCAGCACCAAATAGAAGCATTCACAGACGCCATCTCTTCAGAACGGTAAGCCGCGTCTTCTTCCTTTTGCAAGGACCGCACAAGCAGCACTTTATATTGCGAATTTATTGTACCCTTGAAATCTGACTTTCTCAAAACAGTTGTCAAATCAGCCGGATCTACTATATGCAACTTCATTGGTCCACGTCACCGGAGCATCGATCTACGTCACCGGAACATACTAACTTTCGCTTTTTATGTGCAATTATTTTATTCTTTAGCTTTACCAGCATATTTATTAATTTGTCTAGACTCTATATCACGGCACAGCACCAGGACTTCCCGCTTTTCATGTGCAATTATTTTATTTTTATTTTTTAGGTTTTTCCAGTGTATTTATTTGTTTAGACCCACGGGTTATCAGATAGCAATCCATCAAACTGGTTATCTTTCTGCTTGCACAGGCACTTTGTAGATCTACACTAGTTATTGTTTTTTCTCTCTTTTATATAAGGTTTCTATTGATTTGACACTTATTTATATTAGGTCACTAAATTTTTAGTTCTTTGCGCCCATTTAGTGTTTTTTCCTTTCTATGTTTTCGCAGCCAGTTCGAAAATGGCTGGGAGAGAACGGCTCTATCGAAATAGGGCCGTTCTCGATGAGGACCCACATCCGAAAAAAACAAATACAGGGGTTAATTGTAATAACAATAAAACTTGTTTAAGCTTGGTAAAAAAAAGACATCTTCACATTCTCCATAATTTTGCTTATCGATTTTCCTAATCCATAGAGGAATATTGCATAGATTTATATAATATATCCACATTAACAAACAATTAAGAAAGTCTTGCCCTCTCTAATCTCGTCTCCAGCATAGCGAATCATCCACAGAGTGATGTGGGGTGTTGGTAGTAGCAAGCAAGTAAGGGTGAAGTAAGAGAGAGTCCTGAAGTATTATGTCAAAGCTATACAGCTATTAGAGCATGGCTGATGAGAGTACAATGTTGTGGGTTGGATAAATTAAGTACTGACTGATTATTGTGTAGTGCATGAATAAATACTTTTTAAATTAATCTGATACACTGTGGCAGGGAAATTTCTTATTTGATAATAATTGTACAATTCACGAGTGAAGGTGAAAATTTGAAACATCGGCATCATTGTGGATCTTAATTCTTATCTATTATTATTACAAATTGGAGAATCTGGGGAACGTTATAGTTATTTGGACTTTGGATACAATATAGGACATTTCAATCTTGTAATGCTGGACTTTTTCATGTTATATGGTTCTGAATGGTTCAGCACAAGCTCAACACATCTGTTTGTTATAGATAGAGTTGGATGTTTGATTTAAAGTATACTTATATAAAGCAAATCAGTTTTAAGAAAGGAACCTAACTTAGAATAAGGATGCTGCAGAAAGTAAACTTTTTGCTGGAAGGAGGGGTTGTGGCACCAATATAATAAACGTGTAGCATATTGGTGTGTGTATATGAGTGATAGAGAGAGAGAGAGAGAGACCGTGTAACAAGTCGACACTTTGCTGGAATGAAGCAGAAGGAGACTTAGTAATGTCAGGTCACTCTGGAATTTGGGTCACTGAACCAGTATAATCTAGGATCACTGTGCTTTGAATACCATTAGGTCACTTCTTGTATTATGCTGGGATTACTGGATATAATCTTAGAGTTACTGTTTCTTTAGTGTTAGAAGTCAATGATGCTATTACCTTGTTGTCATTGTAATGAATTTATATAGGATACAAAATACATTTTCCTTAAAAGAAAATGGGTTGAATATTTATAAGAACGTGATCTTTGTGATATTATTGACTTTTAGTGAATTTATAAAATGCATTCTTTAACATGGTTCAGCCAACAAAATGGCTGCCTGTGTGTATAAGTCAGTGGTTCCAAAACTTCCTCAGATCAAGGAACTTTATGGACTCAATGATGTTTTCAAGGCGCCCCTAAACCAGACTAATTGTAGTTGAGTAAAAAATGTAAATATTTAGGTCAGCACAGAAATACTTATTAAGATTATTCCAAAAGTAATAACATCAAATTACATAGAACTTTAACATTTTAAATAATCATTACAACAAGACTTGGTAGTAACAGACAGACTGGGTGGGCAAGAGTGACTTTCTCGCAAGCAATCTACAGGATATCAGGGATTGATATAAAAAGTGCAAGTACTATAAATGTAAAAACAAAACAAAACACCAATGCAATACTTAAAAGAATAAGCAATAAATGAACTTATGTTGGCAGTCATAGCCTTGTGACATTAGCTTTTTCCCTGCTAATATATTTTCTATAAACAGTGATATCAACTGTGCCATAACCATATCCTGGGAATACAAAGATGCCTGCCTCTAACACATATGCATACAACGATGATTGCATGCTGCAACACTTATTTTACCAGTGAAAACAAATGGTAATAATCAGGTCACAAACATATGTTTGAGGCGAAGAACACCATATAACAGAATATAGTTAATGATCATAAATACGTGTGACACCTATAAATTCTGTTATTCTAAGTGACAAAATCTTATAATTTTGTTTATGGCTAGTTAAGGATATGGCAAACCACTATTGTGTACTTACCTGAGAAGTACAATAAAATACAAGTGAATCTGTTAAAAAACACCATGACAACATCTCAGTTTGGTCATGTCTCTATGACGAGACATACTAAAGGAGATGGGACGTAAAGGAGAAACTAAATCATTCTATATTTTCTATAAAGGACATGTTGTGGAGATTTCTTCTTCAAATAAAATGAAGTGTTTTATACTATTACAAAACAGAACACGTAGCTATTTTAAACATTAGTTTGCAATGAGCTGCTCTATGACTTGTCTCTCCTCATATTTATACTGACAAATTTATGGTATTTCCAAAAGTGCTGTTCAAACTTACACTATTACAGAGAGGCACCACAGGTGATCATTTCCAAGGTCTTGTATATTTCTTTATATCATTTAAACTTTGAAATAACCACAGGTGGTACAAGAACTTGCAAGCCTCTGGTATTATATAATTGTGTATAGTTACATGTGGCAAAAAGAAACCTTAGATTTTGCTTTGTAAACTTAAAAACAGATCGGTCTCACTTAACTGCTGGGAGCTTTTCAGTTTTTCTTAATATGTAAATGGAAACATCAACGCCACAATAGTAATTGAAATTTGTATGAGAAAATTCAAAAGTAATACATGAGACGCTTGCTGTGTAGTATTCTAAACAGACGCAGTTCGCCACTTAGAAAATCAGATTACTTTACGGCAGTGAGGTGCTGACTGCCTTCAGTTTTCAGCAGTATGCCTTTAAAAAAAGATGGTTCCCATGACCACACGTCTTTCAAACAGCAGAATGACTAAAGTTTTTTTTTTTAAGTTTATGCACAGTGCCCAACACAACTAGTAACAAAATGATCCATGATGTTCCTTATATTGTCCCTTCGTTCACAAAAGGGACTGTAGATCCAAAGTTATTTTTCACAGTGGAGTGGAACCAGGAACTGACCACGCTGGGGCATAAAAGTCTTCTTATAAGGGTTTAACAGATCACTCAGGAAGAAGAGCAGAAATTCATTGTTATTACACGAAGGGCCCTTAACACATAGTAAGCACAAAGAGTGCGTATGCAATTGCAGAGATTCAGAGCCTAATGCATCTCAGTGCCACAACAACCTGCATTCAGAGAGGAGTTACGAAGGATGAAAAAGGTAAACTAACATGTTCTCACCCAATACAGACACAAACATTAGCATATGCACAATTTAAGTCTAAAGTTGTGAACCATAGTATACAAAGCATATTTAAATCCACAACACTCCAGAGCCCATTGTGGCAGCCTTGCAAAAGTTAAACGTAAGGCATTGTGAGGTGTGTTGATTTAAAGAAAAATACATATCATTTAAGGTAATTTAATACAAATATATTCATAACTATAACAATGTATCACCTTCATATTGTCAAATATTCGCTTGCTCAAAGCATAACTACCATTTCCATCATATATGAACTAGTATTTCTGGGGAAAATATCATATTTGCAGAATGGCTCTGCACTATAAAAGTCTTGTCTAACATTCCAGAGCTATACCTGGATTGTTCTTAAACGGTGGTAGTCCCCGCAACGATAGGTGGCTTTTTGACGTCGAAACTGGCAAAAGTTAATTTTCAGCTGTCCCTATTTGGAATAACTACCATTTTAGATTTTTTTTTTTTTTAATAAATGGTTGAGTATGTAGATCGGCATACTCACCCATTCATTTTCGGAAGAGTCCCCTGACCTGCCGCACACCCGCCGCAGGAGAGGTAAGAAATCTCTCCAGGGACTTTTAGTGTAAGGGGGAGGGTTAGGGTTAGGCTCTGGTGAATGGAGGGTTAGGGTTAGGATCAGGCTGCTGGGAAGGGAGACTTAGGGTTAGGCTGTGGGGAAGGGAGTGTTTGGGTCAGGCTGCAGGGAAGGGAGGGGTAGGGTTAGAGAAATGGAAGGGGAGGGTTAGAGTAAGGATTAGGGAACAGGTTGTGGATACTTACCATCCTATCTTTGGGGCATAAGCAAGCATTTGCCCAGCTAGTTCAGAAATGGCAAACGGAGACCCACACCCATTCTTAAACCACCCATTATTTGTGAAGGACACGCACTTTTTTTTTTAATCCAGTCTACATCAGGCCCTTAATCGTTACCCACATTTAAGAAAGAGGTAGCCTAACTCTGCATCATGCCTAAGCAGGTATAAAAATCTCTAAAAGTCTTTACTTGTTGGGCTTTAGAACACTTAGGGAATTTCAATTTAATTCATTGTAAAATCAGCTTAGTATCTTGCATAGCATGAGCTACAAATTCCCATTTTTTGTAACCTACAATTATGCAGAACGACTATTTTATAATGCACTGTGTTAAAATCCAGGCATAGAACACCGTGAAAGGAGAAATTAGCACAAGTTTATGAAGTCAAAGCATGAATTTAATGAGTTCCATCGAAAAATGAACAAACACCTTCCTTGTGATACAGTGTTTAGCTCAGCTAACAAAGGAACGGTTCACGATTTTTAGCTGCAATGATTCAATCTCTCTGGATTCTGATGGGGATGAAAACCTTGAGAATGAGGTGGGAGTGTCACGGCCAATAGGTCAATAAAGAGCTAGGCCATTTCTGCCATCTAGAGCCAGCCATGTGGAACTAAGTGTGGCCAAACAACCAGCAGGTTGGACTCTGGCCAAGAGGCTGAGAACCAAGAAGTGTTGCCAAACTAACACCCTATTTTAAGAAAAATAAAAAGGCTGACTTTAAGCCTTTGCAAATGCTTCTCACTTAACATTTAAAAGCCGAACAATGCCAGAGAGAGTAAAGTCTCTTCAACATCTGATAAATTCTTTAACTGGTAATTCTGGTACTTTGCAGCTAGCAGCTGTAAATGGATTAATGGCACTTAACTGTAGAGTGCATGTCACAGATCAGGTCTGAACACATAAACTGTTATGTAAGAAAAACATTCAGGAGAATTAGATTTGCTCCCAACTTTATATTAATATGTCATTCCAGCGAGGCCTTTTAGGCTGTGATGAATATACTATTTCAACAGATCTTAGCCTTAAAACTCCAATCAAGAAAAAACAATTAAACAAGCTGCAGAATAATAATATTACAGTACATCACAGCTAATTTTCTTGGGGGAAAATGAAGCACAAGCTGAAAACGTACAGCTGGAATCAGAGGGCTTATAAAGTTTATCTATATCGGTTTTTGCAGCTACAGATTTGTAAAACTGCCGTTTTAATTTAGTTCAACTTTGATTCAATTGATGCAAATCAGGACCACAGTGAACTGGGACCAAAGGGGAGCGATCCTCAGCGCATATCAACAAGGTGCTTTAGCTGTTATTCTCATTTTCACTTTTTTA
>WWET01000166.1:880035-893320 GCA_011038615.1 Limnodynastes dumerilii | reverse complement strand
ATACATACATACATACATACATACATACATACACACACATACATACACACACACACATACATATGCACACATACATACATACATACACACACACACACACACATACATACATACATACATACATATATACATACATATACACACATACATACATACACACATACATACATACATACATATATATATATACATACATACACATACATACATACATACATACATACATATAATAGAATTACATATAACCCTTTTCTCTTTGTGTCTAGTTAATATACGGTAGATCAGAGGAAAGTAAGATTATAAATTATAGTAATTTTTTTTATTATTTCGTTTACATAACTATACATAGTCATTTTTTCCCATGTGGAATTACAGTGAATAAAAGCAGAAAAGAACAACTCGCTTTAAAATATCACCAATTTCCCCTTTACTTTATTATGCTGTGTAATTAATTAGGAAAAAGCTCATTTAGTATTTTTGTTCCTGAATTTTGGAGCAAAAATTGTGATTTCATGATTAAATTTTTTCATTTGTTACAAGCAAAGATCTCTGCAAATAAAAGTTCAAATATATAAAATAAAGTTTATTTAGCAATCAGAACACTTAACTTGTTCAATAAGAAAAATCATGTAAAACTCATATTTCATAGTCACTTATGGCTTTGGAAAATAGACAACTTCCATTATCAAACCAAATCTAGTTGCACAATAAAGTAAAAAAACAGACATTACCAGTATGGAATTACCCACCTACTTACCTGTGCCCAGTGATTACTCATGCTTATGGAGAAAAAACTAGGGAATACATAATCTTTTCCATAGTTTCTATCAGCATGTGGTTTTTAATACCACAGTGCAAAGGTTCTACATATAACATCTAAAATGTAATAAGAGATAGTTGATTCTGTAAAACAAAAAAAAAACAAAAAAGATAAATAAATTTTTCATTTATTGTCCCAAGCTATAAATATACCAGCAGTCCCCTCAAGTAATGTGCAGGGTGCAAATGATATTTTGAAAAGCTATAAGGCATCAAGATGATTTATGTGTTTTTTATGAGAAATGACCTGAACAGCTTATTGGTAGCTTCAATGGATGCCAAAACTTGAGCCACCAGCAGCGGCGAGAAAGATTTAAATCAGTCTGTGTGTGCATGAACTCCCAGAGTCCCATGCACATCTAAACAGATGGGAATAAAGAACATGACATGTGACCGGTACACTCTGAGAGAGCAACACCTCTGGGTTGTAGGTCAGCGAAGATTTCAACAAATCTCACCAGATATGGCAACAGATTAAGCGAGGGTAGAGATTGCCCTCCAACCTTAACCTGTTAAGACCTTTGAAGTCTTATGACGACCTCCATTCTACTCTTTCATATTAGCTGTTAGTTACACTAATTACTGCCTAATAGTAAGCTGGTGCCAGACACTGTTTCTAAAGACTTCCAGGGATGGAAGGCCAGTAATACAGTACTAGCATGCTTGATTTACACTGAAGAAAATAAAGACGCTGGGCCGTATTCAGACCTCCGGCCGCATTGCATATGCGGCCGGAGTTTACCGATATAAACTACTGCGCAAGCGCAGTAATTTCGTTACGCTATCTACATTCTTAAAGACCGCGTATACACAATCTACGTTGCAAAAAGTAATGTAGATAGCGAAACGAAATTACCGTGCATGCGCAGTAGTTCATGTTAGTAAAGTATTGCCACAGGTGGATCCACATGAACATATAGTGAGTGATCTAGACCTGAATGTGTGCAGGACGGCGTAGTGTGCCTCTAAGTTCTTCTGCTCTGTCCAAAACGAATATGCACGCAACTCACTGCTGGGACTGTTAGTGTTTAGAGGGGTGTTTCATTGGAGTGATATAGTTTATGTACTGTAAGACTGTGCTCATACAACTGAACAGGATTCAGATCCGAACACAGATGTAAGAACACACTGTTCACAGCACATGACATGTCTAAGTTCAAGGCTATAGACAGCTGACATTTCACAACTTATGTAGGAGTATTTAACCTTCCAAATGCAATGCAAAAGGTATTGAAATGCTGCTCATGAACTGTGATTGCTTAAAAAATACATGCAGGACATGAACATAGTTGCCAATCTTTACATATAAATAGGAGGGAGACTATAAAAGCATTATCAAGGTGCTGTACTAAAGGGGTGTGTCCTGTGTCATCAAAAGGGTGTGTCCACGTATGGGTGTGTCTAGCACTACCAGGAAACCACAGATTATTACCTGGTAATATGTTTTCCTCAACTCCTCCATCTCAGCCCTCCCATGTTGGTATGTTCCTCCCTCTTGGAGCCAGACAGGAAGAAAGAAGACATGGTAATATATAAGGCCAGCCCCTCTGCATCCTGTGTCTTCCTTTTTATTCAGCTAAAATCAATCTTGAGAGGTTAATACAACAATATAATCAACATTTTGGGATGGGAATTACGGGCTAACATGGAGGAGCCGAGGAAAACATATCACTAGGTAATAATCTGTGGTTTCCTCCTCCCATGCCAGCCCTCACATGTGGGTTCTACCCAAGCAGTTTAATTTTCACTGGACGGGCCAACCCAAAAATTTTTATAAACTATAAACAAAAAACTAACTCAGGAAAATGAACTATATACACAAAAAATATATTTTATTATTTTTATTTGTATTATTTTTTTAATTCTTCCAAACCTGGCATCCGCCGAAGCCTGGACATCTACCCTATAGTGTCTTACAAAGGTATGTACTGATGACCATCCAGCAATTTTACAAAGTTGCTCTATGGAAGCCGCTTCCTTTTCTGCCCAAGAAGCAGCCACTGAAGGTGTCGACTATGCCTTCAAATAATTTGGAACTTCCTTATTTGAAAGTTTATACGCCTCTGCCATGCAAGACTTGAACCAACGAGCAATAAACGACTTGGGAGCTGACCGCCTTTACTTTTCTCCTCTGTTACTATGAACAACTGTTTGGTCTTTCTCCAGGAAGAAGTCCTGTCCTTTTTTTAATGCCCTTACCAAGTCAAAAGGAATAAAATTTTCTTTTTAATTTCTCAGGTTAGGACATAGAGATGGTAGCACAATTTCTTGATTTAAATGATATGTCGAGACTACCTTTGGAGAGAACTTAGGATTAGTACACAAAACTACTTTGTCGTTGAAGAAATTTATGTATAAAACTTCTATCCACAACGCCTGTTATTCTGATATTCTTCTTGCTGACTACAAAAAATACAACCTTCCATGTAAGATAATTTAATTGAGCTTCTTCCAAAGGCTCGAACGGAGTTCTAGTTAGGACTTCCAAAACCTAGTTAAGATCCCATGGTACCACTGGTGACCTATACCTTGGGTTTATCTTGCCTGCCACCTGGAGAAAACTGATGTGTTTATCTTTTGCTAATTCAATGTCCAGCAGAGCTGACAGTGTTGACACCTGGACCTTTAGAGTACTCGTTGCTAGCTTTTTGTCCAGACCTGCCTGTAAGAATTCTAATATTACAGAAATCTTTGGGTCTTTAAACCCCTTGTCTTTTGACCATGTGCAGAATTTACTTGAGACCCTATAATACATGGAAGATGTACAGCATTTTCTGGCACTTAGTAAGGTCTGAATTACTTTATCTGAAAACCCTTGACTTTTCAGGGTTTTTTCTTCAACAACCAGGCCCATTAAGTTCAAAGGAGCTGGATTTGGGCAAACTAGCTGCCCCTGTGTCAATATATCCTCTATTATCGGCAAAGGTCATGGCTGAGCTATTGATAACAGCATCAGTTTGTGAAAACAAGGTCTTCTTGGCCAGAAAGGCAGAACGGCTATCAAAGTTGTAAGCTCTCTCTCCAATTTCCTCAGAATTTTGGGAATTATTGGCAGAGGAGGAAAAACAGACAAGATGGATTTCCTATGGTACCGACAGTGTTGCTATTGCCGGAGGGTCCCTGTATCTTGAAATGTATTTGTGTACCTTTTTGTTGTTTTGGGTCGCCATAAAGTCCACCTGTGGCTTGCCCTACTTGCGCACAATCTGTCTGAATATCTTGTCACTTAATTGCCATTCTGATTGTTGGAAGTAGTGCCTGCTTAGATAATCTGCTTCCATGTTCTCTTTGCCTGCAATTGGATGTGAGATCTGATAGGTGTTGCTATGCCCACTCAATTATTGGTTGTACCGCTAGCTCTTGGTACCTCCCTGCTTGTTGATATAGGCAACCATAGCTCTGTTGTCCGACTGTATTTTCATGACGTTTTTCTGTCTATTTGATTTTAAAAATGTTGGAGTGCATTGTACACTGCTACTATTTCCTTTATGTTGGAGTGCATTTGTTCTTGTCCTTCTGCCCATTTTCCTTGTACCATATTGGCCACCGCACACTGCTCCTCATCCTATATTGCTTGTATCTGTTGTAATTACTATTGTATCTTGTGCTGCAAAAACCCTCAAAAACCCTCAGCTCTTTTTGTCAGCCCACCATTTTAAGTCCCGCTTTGCTTCCTTGGTCAGTTTTATGCGTTGCGTTAATTTGTGAGGGTCTTTGTCCCACTGTTGAAGAAGACATCTTTGAGCTGTTCTTATGTGCAATCTTGCCCATGTTCTTGTTTCCAGTGCTCCGAATATAATCCCTAAAATGTTCAGAAATGTATCCACAGTTATAAAGTCTTTTGGGTTGTACTTGAAGTATTTATTTTCATCTTTTAATGTCTGATTGACATCAAATTCGCAGACATTCTTTGAGTGTTTATAAACACTCCTAGATATTTTGATCCTTGTTATGGGAGTCAGATGGCTTTTTTCGTGGTTTATTAACTCACCCATGTTTTTGCAACATTGCTATAACCCTTTTTGTGCGCAATTCTGTTTGTGGGCCACTATCAAGATATCTTCAAGATAGAGCCATAAGAAGATTCCTTCTATAACTTTGCTATGATGGTAACCAGAACTTTTGTAAACGTTCTTGGTGATGTTGCTAGACCAAATGGTAAACTTGTGAACTGATAATGAGTTCCGAATATCATAAATCTTAAAAACTTTCTATGTTTGATGCGTATGGGAATGTGCAGATAGGCGTCTCTCAAATCCATAGACGTCATGAAGCTCCGGCAGTATCATCTTCACCAAATCCATTTTGATATTTTTAACTTTGATGACCTTGTTTAATTTCCTAAGGCGCAGAGTTTTCCTGATACCTCCACAGACATTTTTCACCACAAAAAATGTACATAAAAGATTTGATATTTTTCTCTGTGTGGAACACTGGCTACTACTCATTGTTGTATAATTTTTGAAGACTCGCAAGGTTTCCAGGGTGTCTGAGGAATGCTATTTTGTAGCCCTCTGCCAAAATATCTAGTACCCATCTGTCCGTCGTGGTTTTGGTCCATTTCTTGTAATACTTGTAGTAGTAATACTACTACTTGTAAAATTAATCTGCCTTCTGCACTTTCCATGTTGATGGCATCATTGTGCCAGGTTTCTAAGCTTTGTTCTGATGTTTCTACCTCTTTGGCCAAGAAAATGATGTCAGGACGTGGCTGCTTGACCTCTTTGATATCCTCTGCCAGGCCAATACATCCTAGCCTCCTTATATAAGACCATGGTCTTAACCATATTACACGTCTTGTGACAGTCACTGTTGCTCCCGCTCTGCCTGCCAGTCTCACAGAGTCAAACGACGCCTCGCAAAGAAATTCCACCAGTTGTATCTCTTGTAGTGATTTCAGCAGTTCAGATGTTTTAATGCCATCCAGTATATTACCTTCTAACTCATTACACCATCCTCTTAACACTCTTGCAGTCACTGCGGCTGCTGCTGCTGGCTTCAATGCTGCTTCTGCAATCGCATCCTGTTTCTTTAGCCCAATCTCAATTTTCTTATCCATAGGGTCTTTGAAAACTATAGCATCCTCTAGAGGTAGTGTTGTTCTTTTTTATATTCTGGCAATTGCCGCATCCACTTTCGGCGGCTCCTCCCATTTTCTCACCTCCTCTTGGGCAAAAAGACTGACAGTTTACTGGTGTTCAGTTATCTTTTATCTGGATGTTTTCACTCTTCATTGACCATTTCCTTAAGAGTTTGTGATAAGGGAAAAACTTTTGATTTTTTTTCCTAACTTCTTTAAACAATAAATCTTGTAACTTTTCTTCCTCTTTACTTTCTTCAATATTTAATGACTTATGTATCAATTTTAATACATTTTCCACTAATAAAGGATTGATGATTGCTTCTGCTTATGAGACTTCAGAGTTAGGCTCCGACACCACTGAATCATCTGAAAACACTATATGTTCCTCTGTACATGAATCTTCAGACACAAAGATTTTCTTTAGTCACAAAGGTATAAGCAAGGGTATCCTTCATCAGCTGTACCAATTCACTCATTTGTGCAGAAGGCTGCCTCTGCTCTTTATTTATACATTCTTCACATGTTACCCCTGAAACGTTATCTGGTAACTGTCACAGAATGTACATCTTGATACATGCATCTTTTTATGTTTACTCAATTTCAGATCTCTCTTTGCTTGTCTCAGACCTGCAATAATACAAACACTTACTAACTTAAACTATAAAAATAAAACCACTAATTGCACAATAAAGTTATCTCACCCAGACTTAATTTGCTGGGAACGTTTCTCCTCCATGGTATTCATGCACAGTTACTGCAGAATCCACTCAACAGTGCTCCACGTGTCCAGCGTTTGGTGGAACTAGCCAGCTTCTCAAACTGTGGCGCCGCTTGATTGCATCATTTCCACCTACTTTACACACTTGATTAACGGTAAAATTGCGGTAAAATGGCAGCATCTATGTTCCCTCTAGTGCCTGGCAGGAACAATACCACCGACACTACTTCCTGCCCACCTTCGGCATAGTAGTGGCGGGCATAGGGAAGCATCAAACTACAGTGTGAAAATAAGGCTAGTCCTGCCACCTTCCCCACTCCCTCCCCCCGCCTGACAGTCTATGCATGGCGGGAGAGTGCATGCTGGGACTTCTAAGCGCCAAATAAAACAAAAAAGGTATGCTTCCTCTCTCACACACACAACCTCTCTGGCTCCTAACAGGAAGAAAGAAGACACAGGATGCAGAGGGGACTAGCCTTATATACTACCGTGTCTTCTTTCTTCCTGTATGGCTCCAAGAGGGAGGAACATATCCACATGTGAGGGCTGACAAGGGGAGGATTTTCTCAATAAAAATGTCAGTATCCATATTTATTGATTGTTAAATTGCCAGTGAATAAATACTTTCAGTGGGCTGGGTCCAGAGTTGTGCTCGATAGCGGACTTCCGCAAGCTGATGTGTTTCTGGCACTGGGCATGATTGTGCTAGATGTTACAGATCTCCTAATTTAGGGAATTTAGTTCTGTACTCTAGCAGATCCATCTGATGGGGCGTCATTTCAGATCTGCATGCCTAATCCCCTAAAGGGGGGTGCAAAGATGGAGGGTGGGTGGCAGTATGCACTTCCACCCGGATCTACAGACCGCTCTGCATATGGAACATGCACAGAGATCTGGATCAGGTTCAGTATTTTTTATAAAGTCTCTGAATAGGAGATCCACTGACTTCTTCATCTTTATAGCAAAGCTAACAGTATGTGGCATTACAGCTGCTTAACAAGAGACCAAAGTGTATTTTTCATGTATGCCTCCATTATTGCATTCATATTGTCTGGAAGAAACAATGTTCCATTTACAAAATACAATGGATAATATTACAAGTTCTACAAAATTCAAAACCTAAACACTATATATTGTTCTTAGAATTTATATGGCCTATTTCCTAATATTTTCTGGAGAGCCATAATGAAGGACCTTACAGAGTTCAGGCGGTTGGAGGAGATGGGCTGTCCTGTTGGAAGGATCTCCTAGCCTGGAGATCCATATTGTAACATGTGACCTGCGCATGTGTAAAAGTTACCAATAGACTTACTTATGCAAGAACATAAAGGAGGTAGTACCCGCACCAGTATAAGGGACACAAAGAGACAAGCACTTGTTTAATCAAATGGGGGACTTACCCAAAAAAATGCAAAGTGCCTTTGTATCATGATGCCGCTGGGACCTAATAATATGTAACTACTAGTGGAAAAGCAAGACAGCAGAGCCCGTTATGTCAGCGCACTCCTCTAACCGATCCCTTAGAAAACGATAAAACCGTATAGTGTTATTTCTACCATTTATAACTAAGATAAAATCATAGAAAGTGAGGGGAAAAAAGGAAAACTGTGATTAAGACCCTTCTAGACAGTCTCCTGGAACAATAGTGATTTCTCCACAATTATATAATATTCAAATAGTTACAACATTTTAATAATGTTTATGTTATGTATCATACAAATATCAGTCTGGAATCACCATGGCTGAGCCTCTCATATGCAAGTGCCAATATACAACTGATGCTATGATTTATAGATACCTATAGCTTTATTTCTGTTAAAAACTGCCAATAAAAATTGCCCAATGGGTATAAAACAGCAGTTTTGTTGTGTCTAGTGTAACTTCCCACACTGGGACTTCAATCCCTAAACTGATACAGAATGCCCACACTCGTATAATCAAACTGTCAGAGATCCCTCCGATCCAAGTTTCCTACTCAGTCTCCTATTCTCCTGCATATGGCACCAACCACTAAGATATAGCAGATTGGTGGCACTATCTGGCAGCCGGTCAGACCACATAAGCACCGGCTTGCTATAGCCACTGGGATTGGAGGTTAAAAGTTTGATACAGTTTTAGTAAGGGATCAGTTAGAGGAGTGCGCTGATACAATGGACTCTGCGGTCTTTCTTTTCCACTAGTAGTCACTTATGCAAGAGTCTAGCTTATGTAAGCCTAACACACAGGGGTCTGAATCTAGCCCGAAAAGTGTAACTCATTAGTATAAAATTAGCAAATCGTAAATACCAGTTATTCCTAATCGGTGTTTTATAAACCATGCACACACACACACATTAGATAAAGTCAACGTTCTGAAATAAAATATCTTCCGCTATACAGTACCTGTCAAGATCTGATATGGAGCTGAAACAGAGTCTATGGAACTGCAGTCCCACTCTATTATCAATGATTTATCAACATTAATATTAATACCAGGCTAGCACTGTCTAGAAATGGTTTGTATAGAGCATCTTCGATGGTAAAACACCATCTGCCATGATGCAGTAAATCAGATGCTAACACTTTGCTTTAAGACACCTATTAATTTCCACAGCAAGTAAAGGAGGACAGATATTTAAAGTGAGAGAGTTATCTTGGAATAAATCATCTTCTGCTACAACATGCTGCAGACTTTCTCCGAGTATTAACTTCTGTCAGTGGTATTGGTCACGCACTTCTTTTTGTATTTATAAAGTAAAAAAAAATAATCAAGTTGCATTATAATTTGTATCAAAGTATCAAAGTATTTTTCTTCTGCTACATATAAAAGTCAAGCATGTGGAAGGATGCCCCATAGGTTTGGTATAAAGAGTATACTTTACTCCTAGGCTGATGACAGGAGACATTCCATCACTCCTGCAAAGCAGTGTACATAGCTGCGATACGTTTGGCAGCAGTTGCAGTCCCCGGTTAGAAGTTATTATTTCCGAAATAGGGACATTCGAAAGTTCCTTTTCTGATGTTCCTATTTCGAATACTTACCAGTTTATACTTTTTTTTCAGAATGGGCGAGTATGCTGATCGACTGATTCTCATTCGGAAATTCCACCACCGCTGATATCCCTCCGCCGCCACTGCTATCGCCGGACCGAGGGAAAGGTGAGCAACCTCTCCATGCGGGGTAGAAAGGGTTAGGGTCCAAATGCAGGGGAGGGAGGATTAGAGTCAGGCTGCAGGGAAGGGACGGGTTAGGGTAAGGCTGCCAGGAAAGGGTCAGGTTAGGGTTAGAATTAGTGAAAGGAGTGGGGAACTTGTTTTTTTTTTACTTACTTTTCAGAGCACTGAAAGCTTGGTGCTCTGTGGATTGATTGCTATGCCTGTGCGGGGACCCACACCAGTTTAGCAGTTAGACCTAAAAGCTCAACTCATATCTACCAATTAATACTTGCTGTGAAACCATGACTTAATACCAAAGAAACAAAAAAGTACAGTCATTTTACATATTAGTGTTGGTGGCTCTGCTTTTCTGGATGCTACATTCATATCAACAAAGGGTTTGGTCAAAAGCAACAAATTGCTTTTCAAGTGATAAACAAAATACAGTAACTATATAGAGGGCCACAGGTGGTAAGATTTGTGTATACTGAAACTGATCAGGTCACAAAACTCTTTGTGACACGTGTCTTTAACCCTTGCCCGGCATACGTGTCACCAGGTATAACCAGGGTTAAGGAAGGCTAAGGTTAGGCTTCAGGATGAGGATGGTTAGGGTTAAAGTTAGGCTGCAGGAGGAGAATGATTAGGGATAAGGTAATGTTAAGGTTAGACTGCGAGAACAGGATGGTGCTACTATATTGTTATATATTATGGCCACACCCATAAATCTGATGGTAAGTGTATTTGTAAGGTACTAGGAAGACGATAGACACATGCTCGGCAGAGAGAGTATATCACACATGAAGATGTATTTGTGGTAACAATAAAATAATAATAAATAAATGTGATCACAAGCATTTCTCTAAACCACTTGTTACAATACCATAACCTCAAAGACCATCTTATAAACTGTACTGTAGATCATCCATTTCACTTGTCAATTCACAGTAATCTCTGTAAATCAATTTCTAAAACGCTTAGGAAACAATTTCATGCAATTTGGCCAAATTAGGAGTTTCCATCTTAACTGGAAGCTTGTCCTGTATGTAGCGGAATAAGACATGACTATGCTTCTGTAGCTATATGCAGCATTTTACCATGTATAATTTGAGAGTCTCTCTGTTGTAGGTACAGGAAGAAGACCTGAATAGGATCACTCTTGAATTAGTACACTGCTAAATTTTTGCCTTAAACAAATCCTCCCAAAACACTAGTTTTATGAACAAAGCTAAACTAAAATTAAATGCTAATGAGCCAAGTCTGTGGATGTGTGCGTAGCACAATATTTGTGTTCCCACTAACCATTGCTATGTAGGTGGGTAATCATTGCACTTTTGATCACATGGACAAGTTTTCCCATATAAACCATTTCAGTACATATATAATCCATTTTTACACCCATATGTTATGCATAAAACACTGCCTTTTCTGGCTTTCCAAAACCATAGTATGCACTTCTAGAAAGCCTGAATATGCTATAAAGTATTTTAATGGTGACTCATATTAAATTTGTTATGTAAATAAATGTTGAAGTAGTAAGTAGCAGCAGTTTTATGGCAATGTATAGCTATACAATTCAGACATTCCTACAGTGCAAATGGCTAGACATGGAATGTGGTACACATGTTGATTTTAGGGCATTACAAAAATAAATGTAAGTAAGCTAGTTAATTAATTACAAGCAATAATTACAAATTGCTCAGATTCCATAATACTGTTGTCATGTTAAATGTCTATAACTATATAAGGCATTTTGGGCAACCTAATATACTTAAGCCCCATACACACTACAGCCCGGATTCACAACAATGAATTTTTATACTTCCGTGCCTAGATATTGGTGTTAATATGCATGCATAGTAACATTTTTACGCCATCTACGTAGCGTTTTATTATGCATTATGCATACATGCGGTCTTTAAAGACCGCACATACGCAATCTACGTAATAAAACGCTACGTAGATAGCGTAAAAAAGTTACTATGCACTATACTATGCATTGATATTGACTATATGATTATTAAAATTAAACTTTTTAAAAGATGCGATGAAACGATTGTGTGTACTTTGCAGGGATCAGGCATAGTCGTTACAGCTTACATACATGCACAATATCGTTCAAAACACTCTTTTCACGGGTGTTTTGAACGATTATCGTTTAAAAAAACTGTAGTGTGTATTGGGCTATACCCTAATAATTACCCTAACCCTCCTCCTTCCATTACCCTAACCCTCCTTTGCCTGCAGCCTGACCCTAACTACACTACCTGCAGGCTGACCCTAACACTCCCCTTCCACGACTCTAACTCCACTCATTGATGACCATAATCCTAACCCTCCCTTCCCCAATACCTAGCCCTAAAATTCCCCTTAGACTGTTACTCAACTCTCCGGTTATGTCTGCGAGAGGTCCGAAGGATCCGGCGGCGGCCAAATAATGAATGAGTAAGTATGCCGATCAGCATAACTTAACCATTCTAAAAAAAAAAAATTGCAAATGGCTGCCATTTTGAAATCGAGACAGAGGAAATTGAGCTTTCGGCTGTCTCTGTTTCTAAAAAGGGCTTTTTCTTGCCGGCAACTCTGTCCCGTCTGGGACAAACAGAGCAACAGCCAAGCGCAATACACATACGACACAGTTATTAGCTTCTGCCGCGTCAGCACTACAAAAGTAAAGTGACACATGCTTCTTATGCTGGCAATGACACCCTGAGGGAGGGTGACCCGCTCTGGGCCTACTTGTAGGTTGAACGGCTTTGAAAAAGTCTTGAGCTAATGACGAAATGCGTCAGTGTTTTATCTTATATGGCTTGCACACACTTGATCACTCTACGTGCTTCTGATAGATACAGTACTTTTTTATGAATGGTTGCTGCATATCATGGATGGTTACATATTAATAACTTGGGGTTCCCAGTAAAAACAAATGGATGGGCCAAAATAATAAAGTGGGGTTAAGGAAGAGGGGGTCATACCTTGGCAGAGAGGCCCTGACTTTTCAGACATAATAACTTGTGTCCCAGGTGCCTCTTCTCCGTTTTGGAAGACACAGAAGCACATATTCCTCTTTGGATCACACTGTTCTCGGGACAGGTTTCCATTTTCATCACAAGAAGGAAAATACCCCTCACCCAGAGAACTGTCTTCAGATTTCAGTATGGTGCAAAAATCTGGACCTGAGGACAAAACACATCAACATTCTAAAATGGACCCAAACATTAAGTTAATTTTTTTTTAAATTAAGAGTTAATTGATAAATAAAAAAAAATTACCCAGGTTGACAATGTTCAAGACTATTACACCATATTAATTGTAATGGCAAAAGGCTAATTTTTTACATAAATTCTGCATGCACGTCTCAGCAAATATTGTGTATATTAGAACAGAGGCATAGCTTAAATGCAAAACGACTTAAATATATTAGAGACTGTGTAAAGAAGAGCAACTAAAATGGTGCATGGCCTGTGTCACACACCATACAGAGACAGACTAGAGGAAGTAACATGTATAGCTTGGAGCAGAGAAGAGCA
>WWET01000166.1:862238-872245 GCA_011038615.1 Limnodynastes dumerilii | reverse complement strand
ATTGCTTTGTAAGGACTTTAAAACACAAAAATAAATATTTAAAACGTCCTTTCAGTGTAAAAGATTTGAATATCCTTTAACAGCGCCTTTTGAGCTATATGAAATAGAAGCAATATAAAAACCAAAATGATAACATTTAGTTTAGATAGAACATAAATAAAAATCAAGTAGAAGTAATTGCTTGGTATGTGGCTATCCCATAATGGAGATAAAAACAAATAAATGAATAATGCCCCTGACAGAATACTGTATCAGAGCCTTGTAAAACGCTATACATTAGCACACAATTAACACATCTTTTATGTGAACTGTGACTGAGGCTTGGGAGGGAAATACTACGAGAAGGACTGTCAGGATATGCAAATGAGCCGTTTACTTTATCATTCATCTCAGCTTCTCATACATTGAACATCCATGACTTGTATGCTTGCTAAAAATAGGCCGACAATGTTACAACAGAAAAAAGGTCTAAAACGGCTCCCTTTTCTCTCTTGTTTCTTGGTAATGACAGCAATTAGAGAATCAGACAAGCAGCTATTAGTTATATATTTTAAATATCATTCAATCTCTTCACACAACCCACCCTAGTCATGAGAAGTCTCAAAGAATATCTAGCTGCTTGGTCTCACTTAAACAGTCACTTATGATTTTATTATTGTATCTTTCTAATGCAGCCTTTGCTATTTGGGCATATGCGTACAGGCAATGTAAAGCACAGATAGAAGCAGTACATAGGAACATTAATGTATGCAGCATAGCTTATCAGAGCAAAATGATCTCTATCTTTTTTTTAATTGTTATATTGTTTGGTTTGGTTATTATTCAACAGCTATTTAAGACTACTCTACAATAGATTAACATATTCAAATCATTGCTTTAGGGACCACCAACGCTTTTAATATGAGTTGTAGAAATTACATTTTGAGCCTCTAATTGCTATAGACTCTCAAGTGGCACAAGAACAGGCCATACATTCTCAATAATCATTATAGGTTATGACCCAACCAAGCCTCTCTACGGAGTGCATCAGGCAAGAGAGTCCTTACTAAACAAGTCGTTTGTCAACATAAAAAAACCACCTCTGTTTCCGAGGAAATATTAGTGTAACATAATGTCATGACTGCAGCTTGTCCTGATTATGTAGCCATTTTACATCTTGGCGCTATTGATGCCATGTTAATGTGGAAATCATGTGCACAATGATCTGTATGATGTTGCTTCTCTGATGTTCCCGTAGAAAGGTCTCAGATACAGTGATTTTAAAGTGGTGGACTGGGTCTATAAAAGGGGAAATTGAATTAGTGTACTAAGAATTTACTGTGTTTTCATTTACATTGTGGCTTATTGTCATCGTTTCTTATGTCAATGGAAGTTAATGAAAATATCATAATGCATTACATTAATGCAACAGTATATTACTTTTAAAGATGGATTCTCGCAACCCACCTTTGGAAACAGTTTATAAAAAACACTTGGAATCATCGGACTCTCTCAGAAGTTTAGTCATTTTTCTTTAAAATGACAACATGCTATATTTTTAATTAGTCATTTTTTTTTATTCATTACTTTAAAAAATTGATGATGGATGAACGATATGGACAGGAAGAATCTACATATAGTCCTAATTCTAAAAAGGAAAAAACAAACCTATAATAAAAGGCAAGTTATTGACCCTTAAACAGGCACACTCAAGATCGGTAGACAGTCTTGCCTTATATTATAGGCTTGATTTTTCCTTTTTGGTTTAATTCACTGTGGACCCTGTGCAGCACCTAAATATTACTGAAGGGACCTCTTGTACAGTTTTTTTTATTGTAGACCTAATTCTAGGCAGTTAACCAGGATTTAGAACGGTTTTATGATCTATACAAGTCATGTCATAACTAATACTAAATAAGGGCCAAAATGGCGTACAAAGTGAAAGTACACTAACAGTGGAGATGTGTAAGGATACTATAGTCATGATTGATTACACATAGGAAACAAAAAACATTTATAGTAATATGTTAAAAGAGGGTCAAGCTTTATAAGCAAGAATTTTCTAAAGGACCAAAAAAAGGTATTACTATATATTGATATTTCCCTTTCTTCTATAAAATCTCTAGTGGTTACAGTACTAAGGAGCAAATTATTTTAAATATATAGAAGATACTAAATGATCACCTCAGAGCAAAACTAGATTATCATGTTGAAATCTTTTAAAAGGGCAGTAAAAAGGTTATGTGTAACTACATTAATTTGATGTGTACTATAGGACAAAGTTTGCTTCCTTAATGTAAAGTAATATAGAAACATGAAGTATTATAATTATTAGGGGATTTACGCTTAAAAAAAGGAGTCGCTCAAACTATCAAGTGACATTTCACAAAACTTTGCAAAAGGTCAGATGAAAATGTTTTATTCAAAAACTAGAAATTTAGGGGATCAAGTCTGACACACAATTTATATTTGAATATTCCTAAATGACATTAAGCATCTTTAATTGGTGACTTGTTCATTTTCTATTTATTTTTAAAATTAAACAGTTCCAATAGAAACATAGAAACATAGAAAGTGACGGCAGATAAGAGCCACATGGCCCATCTAGTCTGCCCATTTGTTTATTCAAAACTATACTGATCCTTTATATAATGTCTCCTCCTGTACCTGTCACCCTCCAGTTTGTATCCATGCCCTCGTGTTCTATTACACCTTTTCTTTTGAAAAATGGTACCCTCCTCTAAATGGTCACAACCCTTGATGTATTTGAAAGCTGCTATCATGTCCCCCCTCTCCCTTCTCTGCTCCAGGCTATACATGTTTAGTTCCTCTAGCCTTTCTTGGTATGATTTGTTACAAAGGCCATGGACCATTTTAGTTGCTCTTCTTTGCACAGTCTCTAATGTGTTTATGTCTTTCTGGAGATATGGCCTCCAGAACTGAACGCAGTATTCTAGGTGAGGGTGTACCAATTCTTTATAAAGGGGCATCACTACTTCTCTCTTTCTGCTACTTTCTGATACCAATAATTAACAACTGCCCATAGTCTCTGGAGGTACTTCTTGACCAGAGTTTTGGTCTAAGCACCTTGTTAACCATAGAGACAACATTGGATGCACACATTTGTTGGGCTCCAGTACTAAGTCTAAACACTCTCCAGATGCTCTGAGGAGAACATTTCACCTGCTTTGGCAAAAAAAACAACAAATGCAAACAGTACAAAAGTTACAATGATCTGCAAACAAAATACAATAGAGCCGTTTTCTAAAAGATAAAATAAAATTTTTCTAACACTGCAATTATTTGGTGTTTTTTTATGTACATGCATATTTTATATTATATTTTATATTCAATTTATGCTACAGATTTATGCAAGAGAAAAAAACAAAACAAAAAAAGAGTTATTACCTCTCGCATCCATTCCCGAATAGTTTTATTGGCTTCCTGATGCCACACATTGTGAACGGAATCTGTCAGAGCTACAGCGGTGACTTTACTCTTCACATCAGTTTCACGCTGAATCATCTGTTCAGAAAAGAACAAAAACAGGTCTGAGAAACATATGCAAAATGTAGGATTTCAGTCCAGCTGGGTTATAGATTGAGTAATTACTCAGAATTAGACTTCCTGTGTTTGAGACAGCTTTGATGGAATACTTTTTCAAGCTATAAAAAGTTTGTGTAATAAAGGTTAACCATATAAGAGTTACTGTAGTGTTTATCATTAGTAGTATTGTATATAGCATACTACAACATGCCTAAAGTTTGACCTTGACTAAATATTTTATCCTTCAATAAAATATAAGAAAGCATCTAAGAAACAAAGAAAGCCATCTTCTGCCACCGCTATAATGTGTGACACTTTATGCAAATAGAGAATACATCCAGCAAGTATCCTAATTTCTAAAAAGATCTATGACCTTTTCCAGTACGTAGGTTGAGAGTTTTTAAAAGCCACAATCAAGTTCTATTATCTCCAAACTGTCTGGTAGGTTGCACTTCTGAAGAGGGCACTTAAGATGCCCCACTCATTTTATGTGCCTCAAATATCTCAAAATGGACCATATTCAAACTTAAGTGCAAAATCTCTGTGTTTATTTTTACTATCAGTTAAACTGTGCATGCCCAGAACCCAAATATACGCACGGAGATCATGGCCGAATGATGCACATACACGGACATCTGACTTAAAACTGATGCACCCATCGGCAATGAGTCCTGCATGCGTGGCTAGAGGGGCAAGACTCTTAATGCAAATGAGAAGCATACGGGCTACTAATGTACAGCATGCGTGACAACATAGTTATGTATCATAAGTAGGAGAGCCTTGTGTAAACTAACATAAGCACAGGAAAAGTTAAGGTAGCCCTCCACCACTAACAGTGGAGATGTGTAAGAATACTATAGTCATGATTGATTACACATAGGAAACAAAAAACATTTATAGTATTTAAATGAAACAAATAAAGGCTCGTTTTTAAAATCCTATGCCAATTTTACATTTGTGTAAGACTAACCATGTAAAAGTGCCGTTTTTTGTTTTTACATTTTTTTTTTCTCATTTAAATTTTGTGACCAAACATCATTAGATTTACTTATTTCACTGTATTGATAGTTTGTTTTGTTAATCTTCTTTAAATGTAAATTTTTTAAAGGTTTAAGAAACTATCTATATGTAGTGGATTATTGAATTATTGAATTTATTATTACATGCAGTATGCATTTATGTGTTTTGTTAAATATGTCATGAATTTTTATATTTAAAAATGAATGACCTATTATGAATTTTTTTATTTGTAAATGTTAAAGAAAGTACTTGCTTTCTTTAAATAAACTAAAATACTTTCATTTCAGAATCATAATCAATACGTTTAGTTATGTGTCTTTGAATCATAACCAATTTTAAGCACAGCCGATTCACAGCTAATTAAGTCCACACATACCTAAAAAATACACATCAAAGAATGACATCTTTTTGTAGCACTCCCAACAAAGGGGGAGTGGTTAATCTTGTTCTTTATTATCTTTGAATCGTTATTGCTGACTTTTACCGTGCATATATTTAGGTAAGTTCTCAATTTTATTATTAACTGTGAATACGGTCCAATGTCACTAAATAATATCAACCAAAAAGCCCCCAAGATTATTTTACTCAGTGCATCTCCCGATGATAGTTTAAGTATTTTACTCAGTGCATCTCCCGATGATAGTTTAAGCATTTATCCTCTTTATCTTATTTTTTTTCTCCTTAATCCTGGGAGACTTTCTTTGCCGTGCCAAAGAAAGTCCTTAATTCACATGATTGTGACATTGTAATGTCTGCCATTCATATGATCATGCCACAAAAATTTGAGCCCTTCCTAGAATGTCTTCCATGTTGGGGGAGAAGGGGTTGGGTGGTATACTGCAATGATCACTATCACCACCCCTGTTTCAAAGATTGACCTATTTATGTTTGTCTGCTTCAAAGATGTATAGATGTAAAATGCTAAAAGAAGGCAGCATAAAAATAAAAAAGTTGTTAAATGTTAACAGTTAAACAAAAAGACATTTATGTACAGCCTTGCCTTCCTCTATACCTGTATGTTAAGGTCATCTAAAGCCACATTTCTATGCTAATTCAAGGGGTGGCTATTTGGGAACCAATGACAAAAGGGCAAAACTAATAAAATGTGGCTTGAATGATGCTTTGTGACCATGTGCACTTATTTTCACAGGAAGATCATCTAAATAAGTACGACTCAATAAGAGTATACCTCTATATTGTCCTGATTTAGGGGGATTGTACCTATTTTTGGAATTCTGTTGGTAGTTAAGTTCTGATAATGAATAGAGCAGCAATGGATGGGGGCTATGCAATTAAATACTACTGTGTGGATAGGAGAGCAATTTAAGATGCTACCTACTAACAGATATGTACAAGTCTTATAATATGAGGACAGTGTCATTTAAAACTACAATGCACTAGAATATTAGTAAAGCCTCATACAATCACACAGAGCTGCATATACAAGCACACTCTTGCCATTAAGCAGCATAATTTATGTGTGTGCTTTGCGATGGGGGATTTAACACATATGCTAAACTGTTCACATCATATGCTAATAACGCTCCTAATAAAACTAATTAATATAATGATACCTTAAAATAACAAACACTAAACATAAAACAGTAATGATACAAAGGAATTTGGAGGATAAAAGGAAATGATTTTCATATGTTAAAACAACATTTTTAAGCTGCAGATTACAATAAATTGACCTTTGATAAAGTTAATGAAACATTATACTGTTAAATGCATAAGGGAAGAATATGTAAATATTACAGCTGTAACATAGTAAGTACTTGGCTTGTCAGTGACTGTTGTAAACACAGTGCACTTAGCATTGTAAACGCATTATGTGCTAACAGGTCTTCATGCAATGTCATTTTTACTTAACATATAAAATCATAGAAGCAGGGAATGGGAAATGGATGTAGTGGTTTTATTACTAAACAGTGATCATTAAAATTGCATAAAGTTGATCACTAAAATGATGCATACTGTTTAATTAAAAACGGTTTCAAATTAAAAAATTAACATAGTGAATCCAAATAAAGGTTTTTATATAACGCTATCAGATTACTGGGCTTTACAGAGTATATTTCACACATAGCCCCATAGGAGCTATTTTCTAAATTCCCTAATGCACACACACACACACACACACAATAGAGCTAATTTATTCAGCAGCCAATTAACCTACCAGCGTATTTTTGGAGTGTGGGAGGAAACCCATGCAGACACAGGGAGAACATACAAACGCCTCACAGATAAGGCCTCAGCGCTGTGAGACACAAGTGCTACTCACTGAGCCATTGTGCTGCAAGCAATCAATAGGTCATCACAATGTACTGTAGGTATATGGTACCTTGTGACTGATGGGGTGGCGAGGGTCATTCCTACACGGTTTATAACTTTCACTTGATTCATAGCTGTACATTTTGTGAAGGTAATTGCCTTTGGCATACTAATTTGGACCTGAAGCTGGGTACACACCTCTGCAATGGCTATATCATTTCAGTGATATGTCCCCATGAGCAACCCGATTCACTTGTACATACTATATCAACTTACCAGCAAATCTAAGCTCATCATCTTTCCTAACCATTTGCTGAAAAATTGTAACTCCATAAACACTGTACAGATACCTGATTTTATGGACAGAAGATGGTCATATGAGCATACACACTACCAATATTTATCCCACGCAGAACCATCAGTAATCATGATTTTTAAGTTTTACGTTCATAAAACCAATTCATCAGATGTAAACCATTTTATTACTTAAAACAAAGATAATGGGAGCATACACACTCTTACAATACCGTTCCAAAAGGCCTGGAACTGTAGGATTGCCACGATTATTTCACTAAACGGTATAAAAAGGTTGGTTTAAATACCTTTTAGTCCACCCAGACTACAACCCCGGCCCATTCAGACTTCACCGCTCCCTAAGTCACCATACTTGGTTAATATGATGCATGCACCTGTTTTAGTTAAGCTCCAGCCTCTTATGTGATTAAGGTGTGCTTTGCTTGTCGATGGTCTGTATTCCGACCAATCATCATGCGGCAGTTGAATGGGGACTACATTTTAGACAGCGGTGGTGGTTCAACTCCCGCAGTTGCAAAGATTTCTCCGTGGACAGGTAAGCTTTTTACTCTAACCCAGGCATTGCTAACCTGTGGCACTCCAGGTGTTCCGAAACTACGAGTCCCAGTATGCTTTACCAGCTTGGGATAGCCGATATCTGACAAAGCATGCTGGGACTCGTAGTTACATAACACCTGGAGTGCATCAGGTTAGCAATGCCTGCTCTAACCCTACCCTTCCCTTAAACACAAACCTTCTGTTTCCCGTAGCCTAAACCTAACCTTTACCTTCAGCCCTAACCCTCCATGTCCCGCAGCCTAACGCAAACCTTCCCACCATCCCACCAAAGCCAGTCACTATTGGGTCAAAATAGGTACCCATGCCCAATAGGAATTTCATATTTGCTGAGCATTTAGGCAATGATACAGCCCCCATTTAGCTGGCAGCTGTCTCATTGTCAAAATAGGGACAGCCAGACGGGCAACCGCATCCTATGTGACCTGTTGCACAACAAGCAGAACACTTGTGAGGTATACTATAACTATTGACTATAAACAATAAGATACGATACAAATGATCTGAAATGGCATTAAATTATAAATTAAACACATGACTACCTTTCTACACTGTTATATTTCAGACCCTGTTAGGGTACCCCCTTGTGTTCTAAAATCTTTGCAATATAAAATTAGTAAATTTGTGTGGAGGGGAAGAAGCCAACGGGCTAAAACTATTATTTGGCTTTGACTTGGCCAAATGTGTCCTATGTCCTCACCCCCTACCACACACCTATGACCTTCCATGAAGCTAATAGCACAAAAGCTATTTTTATGCCTTCTTTGTTCTGGCAGCATAAATCTACTTTACCCCTAACCTATACACATCACCCGGTGGTTGCACACTATTTAAATCTATAAGATAGTATTAGGTCACGTTATAGCTGGTCTCCTCTTCCTGTCCTATTAACCTATACATATAATATTTTTACTTTCCCCCTTGGATGTAACACACAAGAGTTTTCTGCATAGGCAACAAAGGGTATACTGTGTTTGAATGTCATTACCACCACATCGACCTTCCCATTATTCTCAGAGATTGGGGAGAAAATAAACCTCCCTCATCATTTTACCAAAATTTACAAATGAGACATTTTTATAACTCCATTATTCACTTAATGACTCACCGACGATTTATTGAATTTGAATATATTCAAGATATTAGAGAACACGTAGCTTCATCCTCACTATGTCAAAAGAAAATGGATACATTCTATATTACAGATAGTATTTGGTCCCGACAAGGATAGCTAAATTTTCTCCTTGCGTTCCTAATACTTGATGGAGGGGATGTATGGCTTTAGGATCATATATTTACATAATTGGTGAGATTGCAGAGCACTTTGGTCACAAGTGAGAGATATCCACTTGAAGGAGCGTATTCACACTTAAGGCGACTCCCCTAACACGCATCCATTTTTCAGCTTCTTAACTGACTTATGAATGACATAGGGCTACCTTATCTTTAGTTTCATAGTTGTGTGCGTAGGGCAGTTAATTAAGAACGTTTTTGTCTAACCGAGCCCAGATTTCCCCATTTAAATGGATCCATCCACCCAATCTTATTTTTGTTCTTAAGTTATCCCAGCAAACCCCTTCATTATTTAGTCATTACGAACCTTGAGGAAATCAGTTCATAATGGTGATTCCGAGCCACCCCGTTCTTAAGTCATATGTAAATTGCGTAAATTAAGTTACTATGAGGGCACAGTACTTCCCTTCTTAAAAATATGCACCTAAAAACCAGCATATTTTAATCATGAATCAGGTCCGAATTTACTACAAATTACGATACCTTTCTCTCCTGAATATTTACTTCTTCCGTTGGGGATCCCTGTAGCTACAACTCAGAATAAACTTATCCTACACTTGACATCGGCAGTTACCTGCCTTATTACATTGCATTGGTAGAAACCACAAAGTTATAGATAAAACATGTTATGTATACAAAACAGAACACATGATGTGTCTCTTAAATAATACCTCCAAATCTTTATGCAAGGTCTGGACCATAGGCGGCCCACGGTATAGGCCGTATAGGCGGCCGCCTATGGCCCCGCGCTTTTAAATTTTTACTTAAAAAAAAAAAATATTTTTTTTTTTGCAAGCCTGGCACCACTGGCCGCCAGACTTGCATCTTGGTAGCGAAGGCCCCGCGCGGGGCCGCAGAAGCAAGTACAGGGCCGCCAGGTTCATCATCCTGGCGGCCCTGTACTGGCCTCCGCGGCCCCGCGCGGGGCCTACACTTCCGGCCACTGTGTACTAACATACACAGTGCCCGGACTGCTGCGTGCTGCGTCCAGGCACTGTGTATGTGTTGCCATAGCAACACATACA
>WWET01000166.1:814512-837307 GCA_011038615.1 Limnodynastes dumerilii | reverse complement strand
GGACATTTAGAAGTGGCGGTATGGACATTTAGAAGTGGTGGCATGGACATTTAGAAGGGGCGGTATGGACATTTAGAAGGGGCGGTATGGACAGTTAGAAGTGGCGGTATGGGCATTTAGAAGTGGCGGTATAGACATTTAGACGTGGCGGTATGGACATTTAGAAGTGGCGGTATGGACATTTAGAAGTGGCGGTAGGGACATTTAGAAGTGGCGGTAGGGACATTTAGAAGTGTTGGTATGAAACTATAGAAATAATAGAAGTAAATGGAGATTTATAGCTTTTCAATTAAATCAGTGGGAGAAATGATAGTATGGCATACCCCCATATACCCCCATACACCCCTGTACACCCCCTCACTTCCAGCCCTGCTATTATAGCTTTGATGGGCTTTGCAGACTACTCATTAAACCTGGTGACTTTAGATAAAAACATTTGTGGTATTATACTAAACTTTATACTCTAACAAACACCGTAATAAGTATCTTGTATCTTATATTTATGGCTTATACACAACATTTTTCTTCCAAGTGTAATACCTTCTTTATCTCAAATTCAAATTTGCGTCTCTGCAATAATAAAACACATAATCCAAAATTGTATATTGTTGTATAAGAGAATATTTATCATTCTAATTAGTTATATGCTGACTCCTAATTTAATCTGAAAATATCTCTATATACTTTCTGTGCTGCAAATATCTAAAAAATATGTACAACTGTGGTTATGCTCATAACTTAACACTGTATTCACTGAAATAATAATAATAGAACTAACCTTACTGAAATAGACTGCCTTTAAGTACAAAAATATCAACATATTTAATGTAGAGATGTATTTTTTATTTGATTGGAGTCCCCCAAATTAAAAAATTAACCTTAGAGCATTTTTATACTAAAATTCAGAGTTTCTCGTGGCTCCACCTTATAGCTGGATAGAGGAAACCAGCTGCCTCTATGCACAACATTAATGGTCACACAACCCCCCTCCAATTATCAGCATGGTGGCTTAGTGAATAGCACTTGTGTCTTATAGCATGGTCATGAGCTCAATTTCCAGAATAGGCCTTACCTGTGAGCTTTTAGTAAAAGCAGAAGGTTAGACAGCGCTAACTTCAAATAAATGAATAATATAGTAAGCAGCTGGTGGTTAAGGGGATCCAGATAACCCTTATAGAAGACAATAAAAAAGCAAAATGAATCACTTGGATCGGTTACCAACACTAGAATACATACATACATACGCTTTTACTGAACTCACCTATACTAATCATTCAGGATACATAGTATCGGCTTAAATTGCTACAAAATTACAGCATTGTGCAAAAACCGGTTTCTCAAGAGAGCTAACATCTTCAACCACAGAGCATTATTATTGCATGTTTTATCATTGTTGTTCTTATTTTTATTGTTATTTGTATTTATTTATATGTATATTTCAAATGTGCTTTATTGCTTATAATTAGCAATATATTAAATCATATTTTTACATCCATCAGTTTCAGAAATCATTTCAGCCATCCTGAAATATATATTAAAGGTTAAGCTGATTCAGCAATTCCCTATATATATACAAGTTCTAGTGCTGGTAACCGATCCAAGTGATTGGTTTTGCTTTTATATTGTCTTTTATAAGGGTTATCTAGATCCCCTAAACCACCAGCTGCTTACTATATTATTCATTTATTTGAAGTTAGCGCTGTCTACCCTTCTACCTTTACTAAAATGCCATTGACACAATCACACTGAAGGAAGCTGCAGGGACTGTATGAGTCTCAGCAGACAGTGGTCGTTCTGATGGGATGTACAGACTTTCTGCTGCTTCTGATAGGCAACGGTGCAGCAGTGCCAGAAAGCCTTTACAGCCCAATGGAGGACAGCAGGAACTGAGAGCTGGAGATCATAATCAGCGTGTTGGTCAGGTCTGGCTGGGTGGTAAACTAAAATAGCCAGGCTAAAAGGCCCTGGGGAGAACACTGAATACTGTTTGCAACAGATGAAATATGACTCCCCTGCAATCAACATGGTTTAGCCCAAGAGTAACTAATTTCAAGCACTTACTTAAGTCTGGATCCAGCCCTTTGTTACTGAAAACATATTAATGAATACTCACGGGAACAGGAGAATTTTAATTTGCACAAGGGTATATAGCAAAATATTAAAACAGGAGAGGTTAGTGAAATAACTATAAAATAAAAAAAATGTATTTAAAAAAACAATGTTAAAAAAGTAGCTATAGCATTAGGGTGTTTTCTTGGATAAGGTTAATTATATCAATAATGGGGGGGTTTCTGTATTTACCTGAATGATTTTTAAGGAAGTCTTTGGAAATCCCAGGTGTTCACTGCATTTGTTCCATCTCACCAATGGTAAGAGCCAGACATTGGTCTGTAGTGTTTTTGTTGTTTTGTTTAAACTTTTTTTTCAATTCTTTTTGTATAGTTTTATTATTAAATGTTAAGATAATACTCCATGTAAAAGTGTGTGCTTTCTTCCCATGTTCCTGGCTGATACTTTCAAGCGAAGTATGTAAAAATGCTGAAAAAAGGACAAAGGAACAGCACCTGGAGACATATGATTCAGCTCTCTCTATTTTTTTCTGTTGTGAAAGCATACACCCAAAATGGGATAAATGTTAGAAAACAAAAGTTATTTTTTTTTTTTTAAACTGATAATTACCCATGCACAGTACACAAAAAAATATAGTGGTGGATAAAGAATATTTAAGTTTTAAAGATTTGGTTTGTTTTTTTATTCTGCATAAATCACCAAAGTGTATTTGACTACTCAATCCAATAACAGCATAAAGCAGAAAATCGTATATAAACTATTGCCACAGTGCACGCTGATACCATACAATTTGGGTTTATCCTGTTTCACTTTAATTTCTGATTTGTACACAAAACTTTTCTGTTAACTAATTTACTTTTAAACACGCAAAAAAATCCCAATATCGATGTCTTCAAGGAATTCACTTTGATTATGACACAATTATTCAGTATATTTAATTAAAGTGGGTTTTATATACCCTCATAGTACTGAATAAACACAAAAGACAAAAGGAAGGGAATCGCACAGTCAAAGGTATAATAAGTAGACCCTATAGAATCACCCCGCCTCGGGGGAGGTGCTACCGTTAAAAGGTTCGAGTTAGAGTTACACAGAAGTTAAAGCAAAAATAGGTCGTAGAGCGGACCAAAAACAGATTGAACCCTTTTACAGGTGCACACTCCTAATTACTGTCATCACTCAATCAGCTTGTAGCGTTTCTTTTGAAATATTTCACCTTTCCACTATTTTATTTGTAAGATATATAAAAAATTATGTTTTATCTGCAGCTCAGTTGCTAGAGCCCATCTGTTTATGTAATTTTGGGCCGTATTCACAGATCCGTTTTTTAAAAGTACGCAATTATACGCACACACGTAGCAAGGCCACACCCACCAACACCCAATACTCTCCCCTCTCCCGGCCGTGCAATCGCAGACTTACACCTCCATAGACCAATCTATTTTTTACGTGTACTTACGTGCGTAAATGTCTTCTGTACATGCGATTCTTTATAGCCGCGCCCTCAAGCCTTCATTTAAATGCCTCCCCCCACCCACTTTCATATTAATTTTCAAGTACGTAACTTTACCCCGCCCATCCGTACGTATGTTCCCAAGTGCAATCCACAAGTCCGTGCCTAAAGCACTTATGTGCGTATATTCTACGTAACTTACGTAAATAAAGTTATCACGCATGCGCAATTAAACCGTACCTAAAAATACGCACGCAACGCCACGTGAAAACGGATCTGTGAACACCGTCTTTTGTCTCTAGATTGTACAGACCACTAATATATAATAGGAGTGTGCACCTATAAAAGGGTTCAATCTGTTTTTGGACCTATTTTTGCTTTAACTTCTTTACTGAATATATTAACATATATGTTAAGTCAAATGAACGCTTCATCTGTACACATTGAAATGTTCTAGCAATGGATCTGTCCTTATTCCTGTACCATACACACTCATTAATGGAGAAGAAATCGTGACATTGTTGAATGTGAAAATTAGGTGCTTTCAAAATTCAAATCAAACGATCAGATGATGTTTCTATGGATTCTACAGAACTGTACATACTGATAAAGACAGACTGAACAGTCATTTATCATGTGATCTGCGCAATAACAGTCAGAGAAACAAAACAAAAATGATTGTATAAAATCATGTTCAACAATAAAATGACATTGAATATTACTTATATGTATAAAGCTGCTAGTTTAATACAGACGTACATTCAGTGATTGCTTCAGGGGGTCTGTGGGTCTATGGGCACATATGCCAATTTTAAACAAAAATGTGGGTATTGTTTTTCATTTTTGTGCTTCTCTAGAAGTAATAAATGTTAGAAAATAAAAGTAAAATAAAACTCCCAACATCCTCCAAAATGAATGCCCATGTTGTGCTAAAGAAAAACCAGACTGAAACCTTAACGAATTCCAGCACTAAATGGCTTGGTGGAAGGATGGCATCAGAAGTATCCAAATTACCAAGAGTGTCTGAATAAGTAATGTAAAAATGAAAAGAAGATCAACCTATTAAAATAATAAGGGAATCAACTTTCTATGACTTCATGGATCTAACCTCTGCATCTGCGCATGTGCACATACCCCAGCAACTCCATCGGAAGACTTTCCACTCAATCCAGATATCTGACAAATGACACTTCCAGCATCTTTCGTTAGGGAAGCTGGGTTGAGCTTGGAAGCACCTGAGGCTTCACATTGCAATGAACAGTACAGGAAATAATGGAAATATGATTATTTTATTCCTCTGTTATATAATCATCCTTATAAACATGTTTTTGTCATCCAATTAACAGATTCCATATATTGTTCAGAAAGAATCTTCTTCTTCTTGTACTACAATAGACAGAACTGACATCTTAAGTGACCAGTTCAAAAACATAAACTGAATTATTTAATCAGTTACAAATAACAGAGGACTGGAAAACAGCAAATGATGAAGATGGTTTGCATAAAAGTGGAAGTAGGGACGAAACCTCAAACTACCGACCAGTGAGCCTAACATCAGTAGTAGGGAAATTGATGGAAACAAATTGTACAATATCTTAAATCCAGTAAATCCCAAGCAGCATGGATTCACTGAGGAAGATCATGTCACACAAAATGTATTTCATTTTTTGACTGGATCACTAAAGTATTAGATAAAGGGGGGCCCTAGACATAGCTTATCTAGATTTTAGTGAGTCTTTTGGTACAGTAAGGCTGTTCCACATCGCAGACTGTTAAATAAGCTGGAAACTTTGGGATTAGATTTAAAGAAAGTTGCATGGATGTGATCATGGTTACAAGATAGACTATAGAGAGTTGTTGTAAATGAAATCCCTTTGAGGATGATAAGGTAACCAGTGCAGCTCCTTAGGGTTCTGTTCTCGGACCAGTGCTATATAATATCTTTATTCGTGATATTGTCTGTGGTATGGAGGGGAAAATATGCCTTTTTACGGATGATAAACAGGGTAGACACGCCAGGAGGAGTACACAAAATAAGGGATGATCCAGGTAGACTGGAGGAATGGTCAAGAGTGTGGCAACTGCAGTTTTAGTGGCAAAAAAATACTTAAGGCGCAAAAACTCAAAAGCTTAATATATCTTTAATGGCACTACATTAAAAACTACTGAGGAGGAAAGGCATCTAGGACGCATTATTTCATGTGACTTAATGGTAGCTAAGCAATGTAACAAAGCAATGAGAAAGGCAAGTCAGATGCTTGGTTGCATAGAGAGAGGAATTAGTAGCAGAAGGCGAGAAATAGTAATGCCCCTTTATAGATCATTGATATGCCTCATCTAGGATACTGTGTTGAGTTCTGGAGGCCATATCCATGGCCTTTGTAACAAATCATACCAAGAAAGGCTAGAGGAACTATACATGTATAGCTTGGAGCAGAGGAGGTAGAGGGGGGACATGATAGCAGCTTTCACATGTATCAAGGGTTGTGACCAGCTAGAGGAGGGTGGCATTTTTCAAAAGAAAACGTGTAATAAAACAGAAGAGCATTAATATAAACTGGTAGGTTTAGATGAAATAAACAACTGGGCAGACTGGATGGGCCATGTGGCTCTTATCTGCCATCACTTTCTGTTTCGAAGCGCAACTTTCCATTTTTTCTTTTCCTATGAGCTCTCACATTTTCTGCACATGGCATGAAAACCAGCCTTAAGGTTGTTACACACTTGTCAAACCCTCTACAACTCCTGACCAGACTAGTTACATAATCCTATCGGAGATCAAACTCAAAAAGATACAACACCCAATCTGTGTTACACACACCACACACACATCTGCTGAAAACGATCTATTGAAATGACTGCCTAAAGCTGTGTACACACTGCAGTTTTTCAAACGATCGGATATTTTCTGACGTTTGAGTTGGCAATCAGCTATCTACACACTATAATGGGTTAAGCTTTCATTATTTAATCATTTCATAAATTAAAGATGGATCAATAGATTTTGTGTACTAATCAGCCATAATTGTTGCAGCATATACACTTGCACAATATAATGTCAAACACCAGTTGATCTTGAGATTGGAACGATAGTCATTATAAAAAAAACTGTAGTGTGTGCCCACCTTAACTGTACCCACTCTTCTAATCTTTGCCAGACTTCCCTCAAAGGTGGTGCTGCATGATGTCAGATTAGGGAGAAGACTTGGACAGAGCAGACGTGGGAGCATACACAATTGGTGATTGGCAGTCAGATCTCCAGATTTTTATTCAAGTTTAAAAATCATTTGGGCAAACCAATGGGGAACTATTTCCGTAATGGCATTACATTAGAATCTACCGAGGAGGAAAGGGATCTAGGAGTCATTATTTCCAGTAACTTGAAGGTAGCCAATCAATGTAACAAAGCAATGAGAAAGGCAAGTCAGATGCTTGGTTGCATAGGGAGAGGAATTAGTAGCAGAAAGAGGGTGGTAGTGATGTCCCTTTATAGATCATTGGTACGACCTCACCTAGAATACTGTGTTCAGTTCTGGAGGCCATATATCCAGAAGAACAAAAAATATATTAGAGACTGTGCAAAGAAGACCAACTAAAATGGTCCATGGCCTGTGTAACAAATCATACCAAGAAAGGCTAGAGGAACTAAACATGTATAGCTTGGAGCAGAGAAGGGAGAGGGGGGACATGATAGCAGTTTTCAAATACATCAAGGGTTGTGACCGGCTAGAGGAGGGTGGCAAAAGAAGAGGTGTAATAGAACACGAGGGCATGAATATAAACCGGAGGGTGGTAGATTCAAAGGAAATGTGCGGAAAAATTACTTCACTGAAAGGGTGATAGATAAGTGGAATATTCTCCCATCTGAGGGGGTTGAGGCCAATACAGTAGAACAGTTTAAACATGCTTGGGATAAAGATAAAACTAAATTGAGGGTAAATAGGGCCTATGGTAAGTATAGTTTTGAATAAACAAATGGGCAGACTGGATGGGCCATGTGGCTCTTATCTGCCATCACTTTCTATGTTTCTAACTTCTGGAATGTCCAAAATGAACCCTGGTAAAGATAAACAAAAAAATAAATAAAATAAAGTGCATTAAGACGGTCTATATCAGCAGAGAGAGATGGGGAACTCACCATGAAGAAAGAAGCTTCACCTTACCCTGCACAGGTGTTTTCTTTTGTTCTCTACCCTTTAGAATCCCATGAGATCCTGGGAGAAAAACTGCTTTAAACTGTATCTAACACATCCCAATGTAGAATTTACTGTTATAACAGACATTTAATATTTAATACTACACATCTTTTGTTTTTCTAAAACAAATTGATCTTCTGCTGCCTATTCTACTTTCTTTTCCCTTTAATATTTACATAAGCTGGATATCATAAGCCCAAAGTTTGTGGATGATTTGTGGATGATCTGACATTTAAAAAAGTTAATTGCAGTTTTAAAAACAGACGTCTTCATCTAGAAAATCAGATCTTCAGAGTTCTAGTACCTTAAATGCTATTTAATATAAATTGGCTGACCCTATTGAAAATTCAGTGACAACTGATGCTGTAAATCTGCAGGACCAGCTCCAAATCAGTAAGCTTCAGAAAATCAGTGACAGGTCCGCCCCTTGTGATTCCAGACTGTTCTGTATTAAAAATATCCTGCTGAGAACTTTTCTTCAATCCATTTCCATATTGTAAACATAATGAGACCACTCATGTTTATTTGTGGGCAAAAGATCCCTTGGGGGCCCTCACAGCTGCATTCTGAGAGTAACGTATACCTACTCTGTGTCGCCTCTACATCACATGACTGCTTCCTTAATCACAACTTCAGCAATGGCGCACAGCAGGAACACAAGGCTATCTGTGCAGGTACAGGCTATTCATAAAGCACTTACGTCAATTAAAATTCAGTTTCCCTGCAAGCCTTTTGGATTCTTTTTTTAACATTGTGCTTTCAGCTGTCTAGCTTTTTCTTCTCCTGTTTAGCAAATGAGGGGGAAAACATTTTTATTTTCATGATAATTGTTCAAAACCACATTTAATAGGACTTGAATGCTTCAACATTTGGCAGTGTTTGCACACCTTGCTTGTCTGCATTTATGATCAGCAATTGCTACCATACAGGAAGCTCTTTTCCTTTCTACATTACCAAGAAACTGAATAACAGAAAATTAAAAAGCAGAAAAGAATGCAAGACCTATTGATAAAGACATGCAAATATTGGTACCGCTGGCATTTATATTGCCCTTAACGTAAATGTAATTTAGGTGACTATGCTCACATAACACCCATTCTCGATTTTCCCAGTTTCCATGTGTTCGGGAATGATTTTGCATGAGTACACATCAGTGCTACATGATCGGAATGCTATATCCAGACCAATGACATCACTAGGTTGGTGTTACCCGATGTGGTAACTCATAGGGACAGATTTACTAAGCTGCGGGTTTGGCAAAGTGGAGATGTTGCCCATAGCAACCAATCAGTTTCTAGATATAATTAAACTGTTACATTCTAGAGAATGTGAGCTAGAATCTGATTGGTTGCTATGGGAAATATCTCCACTTTTCCAAACCCACAGCTTAGTAAATCTGGTCCATAGTGTCACTCCTATGGACCTCCTACCTTAGTACTATTTTTTGTACTGTTAAAACATAATTCCCATATACTACTCTATGTAATGACAATAATAGCAGCATAAACTAGAAACATTTAAATTACACCTTTAAATGACAATATCATACACATATATTTACATAGTTTCATGAGTGAAAAAGTCACCCCCTTGTATCTGTTCTGGCTACTACCATTTTAAATTAACTCCTTTATAAGTCACCAGACTCTGGCCATCTTGAATTCTGCCCCTTTTATGTCTCCAGCCATTCTCTCAGTCTCCTTGTGTCAAACTATCCTTATAACCCCCTTGTATGTCTCCAGCCATCCTTAAACCCACCTTGTATGTCTTTAGCCACTCCCCCCTCCAGTATGTCTCTAGCAATGCTATCCCCGGGTCCCCAGCCATACCTTATTGCTTCCTTTAATTTAATTACCTTGGCTTTGCCATCATAGCAGCCCCTGTGTGTCCTGTAGGTCCTATTTTTTGTATTCTTCACTATGCATTGGCTCAGTCAGCATCACCCTGATGGGAGAAAGCTACTGCTGTAAGCTGTGCGCTCCTACACTGACACGCTGCCTGGCTGGCCCATCGCTGTTAATAATGCAATGGTCCAGCCAGCCAGGTGTGTCTGCCACGGCTGCACTGCTTATTCAGCGACTCTTAATTTCATTAAATAGTGCAGACAGCCCTGTACACCAAAGCATCCATTTATCCGTTACTTAACAATTCCCCAAAGGAGGTGACAAAGTGGAGGCTCAGCAATCCCCTTAGAGGCTGACCCCTGGTGTTGTCTGTACCCCCCAGATAACCCTCTGATCTACATTTCCAGAAAATGACACTTTTGGCCGCTTCCAACAGGAAAGCCAGGTTGTAATAAGTGTCTATGACTGCATACTGTTCCAGACTTCTAAACGTCTGCCTTTTTATGATAACATGAAACGGAAAACTCAAGGTAAAATACAGCTATTGGTAGTTCATCTGATAATTGCAGATCTGCACACATCAAAATTGGAAATCTGTTTCTGGTTCATAAGGTGGTGCATTAAAATAAGCGTCTGTTGTCACTACAACTCTGAATTCAGTGATTTAACACATCTAACTATTTTTGCCTTTCAAAGACTCACTGAAAATAGAGGTCACTAAAACAATTTATTTTATTTTTTAACTTAAAGTATCCTACAGGAAATTTATGCATAAAATACCACACCCCTCTCTCTCTTCAAGTCACCCTAATATCAGGAGCATGCAGTTTGCGTTAGTTTGGGACAGATTAAGGGCTCATGCTATCCCTAATCACAGCATTAATGGACGGCTCCCAACTCAAAACACTCAATGACCCTTCTGGGAGACAATGCACATAGGCTCCTTGACTTCACATGAGGATACATTGCACAGAACTCTGTTAGGGAAGTTTTGTGACCCATGACTAGAAGCAAACTGGCAACAGGAATTAGAGAATGTTTCTAGCTAGCCTTTGAAGAAAACTAGGATGTTGACAGCATAGACATAGACATAGAAAGTGACGGCAGATAAGAGCCACATGGCCCATCTAGTTTGCCCATTTGTTTATTGAAAACTATACTGATCCTAAACCCTATTTACCCTCAATTTGGTTTACAATTTAGGATACCCTTATATTTATCCCAAGCATGTTTAAATTGTTCTACTGTATTGGCCTCAACCAACTCAGATGGGAGAATATTCCACTTATCGATCACCCTTTCAGTGAAGTAATTTTTCCGCACATTTCCTCTGAATCTACCACCATCCAGTTTATATTCATGCCCTCGTGTTCTATTACACCTTTTCTTTTGAAAAATGGTACCCCCCAGCAGTAGATGGAAGTCACCAAGATGCTGTCTGTATAGAATAGAGGTTACTAGAATGCTCTCTCTATTGGGTGAAGGACACTAGTATACTGTCTGTATTGGGTGGCAGTCACTGACACTCATTATTTAGCAGTGCTCACAAGAATGCTATGTGTATTTGGTGGTGGTCATTAGGATTCTCTATGTGTTTGGTGGCCATCACTAGGATGCCCTACATATTGGGAAAAGGTTGATGGGCTGCTCTCTGTATAGTGTAGTAGTCACTATGATGCTCTCTGTATTGGATGGAGGGCACTAGAATGCTTTCTGTATTGGTTGGTGGTCACTAGGATGCTTTCTGTATTCATTGTGGGAACTAAGATTCAATGCTTATCCTGCTAACTTTTTCTGGTGGCTCCATTTATAGTTAACCTGCCCAGATGTAGTCTCTTGCATAAGGTTTCCAGGGCCACTTTAAGTTCTCAATCTGTCCAGGCTCACAACTGCAAATGGGCACCAGGGCCAATTAGAAAGTTGTTGCCTGGAAGAGGAGTCTCATTTGTATCCAGTAAGTGATGCCTTAAAAATGTGCCTAACAGGAAAACCACCCCCACCACTGTTCAATGTGGTGGGGATTTGAAGGGGGATAAAACGCCTAACAGTCTTAACCATGCTGAGTAAATGAGTGACACCAAGCAAGCATATTAGACATAAGGACTTTCATAAAGAAGCAATTTATGCTTTATACAAATATCATTATCATTTAATAGGTGCAAGGAGAAGAATTATCAGATGTTTTATTGCTAAAATATTTGCTGATGCATCACAATAGTGACTATGGTGTTGTCAGCTGTTCTCAACAGACAGAGTGCATATTTCAGCATATATTGCCTGGCTGAGGTGTTTTCTAGGATGACATTGCACCCACAAAGTACTTTTGGTCACTTTATAGTTTGAGGATCATTAACACAGATTACATAATATATACAAAGGACTATTTAGACCAACTGAGCAATTTTAAGGTAAATGCTAGAATGGCAAGTAAAGCCACCACAATTATCCCGGAATCAGTTACCTGACTATTGGGGAGAATGTTTTTAGCATCTATTGTTATTGGTGGAACAATGAAGAACCTGGTAGAAGTAAACTTCTCTTCAGGTAGCTTTTCAAAACCCTCACTTGGGATTTGGACATGAAGAAGGTGGTTATATCTCCTGATTCAGGTAAGAACATCTTTGGAGGGAATTCTTCATTCATTCTTAAACCAATTCATTCTCAAAGATACTGCATGCTGAACTGTGCATGTGCTGACCGAAGGCATCAGCGAATTAGCTATTTAAAAACAACTCTTAGCTCTGAGCACTAATTATAAAATTTGCTGCAACCTTGGCCAACTGCCACAGCAGAGCATAAGCCTGCTGCGACTAGGCATGGGGTTCTTCTGGAGAGTAGTAACTGTGGGGGATGGCTGGAGATGCAAACCCACCTACGCACACTAACGTCATGTAGCAGGTAGGCCTTGCATTTAAAGCAGGCAGAGCTCCCCCCCACCCACACACACACCCCAACAGTTTTGAATGGCCTAGGGGCAGTACTGTATAAGAGATGGGCAGAGCATGCTACTAATACTAATAACACAATTGCAGAGGGAATTTTATGTGCATTTAAAGTGATGGCATCTGTGCAGACAGCATTTATTTCCCCAGAGTAATGCAAAGGTTTGTGATATTTAACTGTGGGGGAAAAAACACTGTTCAGTTTGATACTTTGACTAATTGGCTACCACTATAAAGAAATGTCTATTGTAATTTTTAAGGGCTATGCCAGCAATAGGTGGTAAGATTTGGAGCAAACATATCCATATTACATAAATAAACAGAGCTAATTATTCAGGGGAAAGAGAATGCAATCTCAGAGGAGCATCTGACAAAATTGAGACATCTGCAGTAAAGTTTTACCTTATCCCTGGAATGTTTGAGATGAACTCCGTGTAACACTGTCTTCCAAGAAAAGACCAAGTGATCAATGCTAGAACACATCAGGCTCCCTTGGACAGGCCAATCAATGCAAGAAAGAACCTTGCCCAGGGCCTTATGCAAATAAAAGCACGTTCTGCAACCTAGGGAGGGAACATGCGCAATAGATCAATGGGATCTGATAAAACCTTACAGCTATATCAGCCTCAGACAGTAAATATATAATGATGAATCCCTCATGTTTTCAGTGAACTCTTAAACTAGGTTATTTTCAGCAGCAGGAGGGTAAAGAAAGCTCACCAGCCGGAATACAGCAGGAGGAGAGATTATGAAACACATTGTGGCTGCAATTAATAGTTAATTAAGCTAAACTCTTTTTTTTCCCTCCCTCTCATGTTTAGGGATTTTATTTTCCATTTCTCCCAATGTAACACTCAGAACATCCTTTTACGATTTAATCCTGACAAAAGAAAATCTATTAAAAAGGTTGAATCAGATGTAATTATGAGAACCATCAATGCTCTAAATGTAATTATATGTATCAAGTGACATAAAAAAGTGACGAGTGATCTTTGCAGTACCAGTAAGTAGGATGAGAGCCGAGTATTAAGATGTGATCTGATAAAATTCCATAGACATGATATATCCAAGCTTATTCGCCATTAGTAATATAGATGGCAAAAAAAAATCATTTATACAGGAAAATACCAGCCATATTCTAGCAAATTATGTTATAACATGGGAGAAAACAAAATTCCCACGTCTCTAGTAAAGTAATAGAGAAAAGATTGACCATCTAGCGCATGAGAAATGTACAAAAGATATTGGACCAGATCTCCCAGCGGTCGGAGTTCCGATAGCTAAAGTTCCATACATGTGAGGGGAGACCATGCTCCTCACACGCAATGGCTTAAGAAAATGAGGCCTGTGAGTAAATGAGGACTGAGTACATCCGTGCTGGAAGCCTATCATGTGTGCATGCGCAATCACCAATACTGTAAGCTTTACGCTTGCATGGAGTGGAAAACATGCTTAAATGGCGAGTCATGTTTAATGGTCGACAACTAAAGCTAGGGGACAAGCCTATGCAATTATTGATCATATAAGTACCTCAAACAGTTCCAACTATACTGGTCACTCTGTGGTTTAAAATCTTTTCACAACAATAAAAATGTATGACTAGATCCAGGCTTATAGTTTCAAGGTAATTAGATCCCCAAATTTGAAGGAATCGAGGTCACACTGTGCAAATTTCATGCATTCACAGATATTCAGGTCCTACCTCAAGATTTCTGAAAGAAATGTGAGACAATTCTGGAGGTCTGGAAAGGAAAGCTGAGGACGGGAACAGCTATGCAGTAAACAAAGAGGGAAGCTCACTTGCCCACTCAGCCCAGTAGTATCCTTGCTCTAAAGTCTGGACGCCATCATGTGCTCATCACAGACACGTGTACAAGCGCAGTACATAAAAAACTAAACAAAAAATGATCCCTACAACGTGTGCTCTCCATATGTGAAGCTTACTACTGAGCCCACCAGCTACAAGCCAAACTGAATAAAAAGGTATGACATGACAAGGCACCAGAATCCAATCTACCAATGGCAATATTCATTTTCCCATTCCTGTGTGATGCCTCCCAGAATATAATAAAGCCCTAGGAATAGATTTTTGACCATGGAATGATATGATGTCCCACAATCATTAAACATCTATATATTTAACAGAAAGCTATAATCAAGGTCAGCAATTTCCCACCCGTACAGCTTGATCAGGAAACTAAGATGCTGAGAATATTCCCTATATATAAGTAGATCTTGATTACTTTATGAGGTCACTTCTAATGTTTCAATTACATGGTGTTTAAACTAGCTTTAATTTACCCCCAAGGCTTTTCGTTCATCAACGAAAAATGATTTCACTGGTAGTAACTTTAGTAAGTTTGCAGCATATCTTGTTCAAATGTAATAAAACATTAATTACCCGATGTATTCACAAAACAAACAGCGACAAAATATCCGTAGATGAATATCACCGTTTCCTATGTTATCTGATAAGACTGCAAATCAGATTAAGATAACTTATTTCTCTCTACAAAGATAAAACATTTTATGGCAGACATAAAACATAAGTTTCATTTTACATGTTCATAGGGAATAGATGGTTAATATATACATGCATTTCCTTGCATTAGTAAAGTCATCCCTTGCAATGCAAATATGTGTCCTGCACAACTAACCCATTGCTATAGAGTAAATCCGCATTTATGAAAGGTTTTATTTTCAAATGACTTGTTTTGGCTTTACTAGCAACAATTCCAGTCGAGAGTTTTCTGTATTTTAGAACTTCTTTTAGGCATACAAAAAGATGCTAAAGTTAACACAAACATTTGTTTTTGTAGTGGGTCCAGGTGTAAAAATATAGCTTTGGTCATCTCCCTGCTGGCATTGTGCATGGAAGGTATCATAAGATAATGTAATCTTGCAAGTCCTTCACTGTAGTTCTGCGGCCTGCCTCTTCATGACCCAGACGCTGGCAGATTGGGATGTTGCTGCTGGTCTGGCCAGTCCTGTTTCGTAAAACAATATAATCGCCACATGAATGACAGCTGTATCATTGTTTGCAACAAACTGAAATAGACCATTTCTATTGGGGGCAGGAACGCATTTCCCAGTTCCCAATAGCTACAGGCTGTGGCAGTTGCAGTAAATTAAGGTTAGGCTTCTAAAGTTAGGGCTTAAGGGTAAGGTTAGAATTAGGCTGTGGGGCATTTAAAGGGTTAGGACTGAAAAAGGGGAAGGTTAAGATTAGGCTGCAGAAAATGGAGGGTTAGGATTAGGAAGGGGTTTAGGGTAAGGATAGGTAAAAAAAAACCCGTACCTTTCGACGGATGACTCTTCGCGACTCCAGTTGTCGCAGCACTTGCGCTTTCTACAAACAATGCACAAACCTGGCAATTGCTGGTAGTCTGCTATCAGACACCATATGACGGACTTTTGGGTAAAAAAAAGCTTTGACCACATTTTAGCCAGGCTCTGTCACAGGCAGGCAGCAGAGCGCAAGATGTTCTGCCAGTAGTTCCACCCCTGCTCTAGGTCTCGCATAACTGACTCACAATTTATTGTAGAGCAATAAAGCTAAATTCTACAAAACAAAATGCCAAACTGAAGACAAATACACTGAAAAATGTAGGACTTGAAGTTTGTTGAGGTCAAGTACCCCGCATAAAGTAAAGCAAACAGAAACCCCATTAACTTCACAAGTAATTGGCAAATGTTGATGATTAAAATCCTACGAATCTCCGCAATTCTCACAGAACACACGCTATCACTGGCTTACCACATTATTGGGAACAACGATTCCAGTAACGCTTCCAACCGATAATAGTACCAGACCGTTTGTTGGTAGCTTGGAAATCATGCTAGGCCAGTACACATCGAGCATATTGATTTATTAATGAGTACCATCAGTTCCTTCTTAAGAGCGTCAAGTATCTGCACGAATAGTCTGCTAAATAATAGCTTCCTAAAGTCCCTAGAGAGGAGCAGGACTGCACTGTTCCATCTGCCTCTCGTCTAGACAGATATGTACATTGTACTGCTCAGAAACCACTATTAATCCCAAGAGTATATTGATTTCTTGTTTAACATATTTATGTGTTAAAGAAATGCTGTTCCTGCACATAATCATTTACAGGAACTCCCTTCTTACCGATGCCTTTCACATTAAGAATGTCCTATGCGACTGACTATATAACACACTGTTGCTCCTAAAAATAAACTATAAAAACCTGGCACAGAACACACAACATTCTATATGGCAGCTACTACTGACAGGTGAGCAGGTGAGGGAGAGGGGCAAGTGAGGAAGAGTTACTTTTGTCACATTGCTAAATGCTACAACAGATGGTAACAAAACGCTGGTTCTGTGTTGACGGACTGTGTGATTATTTCTTGCTCTCCTTGTAAAAATAGAAGTACCTTGCAAATGATAGAAAGACAACCTAATGTACTGCAGGCACTACATAGCGGTCTCTAGAACCATCTACATTTCTCTTCCATTACCACTAATAAGTAATAAGGAAAACTCTACATTTATTGAAAGAAAGAGAAACTAGTTACTACAAATATGTGGCCAGGCTTTTTAATAGAAGTGTTACAAACCATTTAAAATAGAAACATGCTCTTTTATTGTATATTCAAGTGATAAAACACATAACGTAATATTTGAATAGAGTTTGTAGGCTGCTGTTCTCATGTTTGATAGGTATGAAGACAAACCTAACCATCCGTTTCACAAAAATCTTATCTGCCAGTATTTAAAAAATAAATACCTAAAAAATCATGTTGTTTTAAAAGGAATGTTCTAACTGTTTGTTCTTTTTAGTAAATATATAATTACGAAGCAAAGTGAACAGAAGAATTCAAATAAATGTTATAGTGCACCATTTAACAGCATTAATAAGAATTAAGAATCCAGTATGAATTCCCTTTACTTTCCTCATCATGAAAGCTGAATCTGTCTTCTTCTATAACTGTTCTTCCCAGACAATAGAAGATCCTGCTTTCTGACACCGCTTCTTAGTCAAATGACACCTGATCTAAAAACAACATACTTATAAGCTGGCCAAACCATATTGGCCTAGCAGTGTGTGAAAAGCTATGTTAACAAGTAAATCAAATACATAATAGAGGAGTCACACATGGGCAGCTCTGAGGGAAGATATTTTCAGGGTGATTTTTAGCTTGAGAGCCCCGTTTAAGTGTGTATAAACACATGTGTTCTACTCCTATTACATTCTAACAAAAGACATATTAAGTAAATATACTGCTCAGATCTTGGTTCGCATGACAGATATGTGATGTGCCTGTGGTTATATTATTTTCCTCCTCCCAAGCATGCACCTCCTGCAGTGTATGCGCTCTACAGAAGCCAGTCCTCACTGAGACCATCTTGTCTCATTGACAAAGCTCCTTTTTAACTTGTTACTTACTGGCCACTTCCTGTGATAGGGAAAAACTTTAACTCAGCTTGTGATAATTTCACAGGCCCTGAGCAGCATGACCCCCGCAACCCTAAGGTCAGAAGTCCAGGCTTGTTCTAAAACATCTGTATGGCTTATTATGAGAGAGGAACAAAAGTGGAAACATGTCCACCAGTGTGATGAGAGAAAAGTGGTGACACTATGGTCATCTGTTGTGCCTGGCTGCCCAGCATCTCTGATCTTTTAAGTGGTGGTTAGTTATAGGAGCCCATTGTTTTGGTACGCATGGGGTTAACAGACATCTGAAGAGAGGGTGTCAGTGCAACTGGGGATGTACTTTCTGAGAGGTTTCTCAGGAGTCAGGGTAAAGAGACAGCACACAAATCAAATATATTGTCCTATGGAGAGGGCAGGTACATTACACAGGACTATATTGATAATAAAAATATATATTTTGTTTCTGTGGCTAGCAGATTACTCCGGCCTCTCATGCACCTGTTTGCATTTACCTATAAATTGATCAGAGCAACTTCCATTTTGTATATATATATATATCCCAACATTGGGGCTCTCATTGTTAGAGTTAGGACCACCATAAGTAGAAAGGCCTTGACGGTGGCAAATTTGTATAGATTTGTATAGACTGCTACTGGGTAATGTCATTTAGTTTCTGTTGCTAGCAAATTACCCCGGCCTTTCATGCACCTGTTTCCATTTATCTATCAACTGATCTGAGAAACTTCTATTTTGTGTGTATGGACTGGATTCAGAGTTGCGTGCATGTGCGATGCGGAATCGTACATGCTAATTTGACTACGGGCTATTCAAGGATGCGCTTTCGTGCATCCTGTGGCCCACTCTGAATAGCACGTATGGTTGCCTTGCACATCCGCACTGTAAAAAAAAAAACAGTAAAAAAAAATAAAAATAAAAAAAAAAGTTTGAAAAAAAGTAGGAATCTTGGGAAATCTCACAATGTAAATTGTTATTTCCCACGCTGGCAGAGGGTATAAGTATACCCCAATGACAATACAACTGTCATTAGCGTCGGGATGTCCCGCGTACAGTTTGCGTTGTCTATATAGGGTTTTTTTTTGTTGCCAAGGGCAACCCCCCGGATTAAAAGCTTATAAGACTGGACCCCATCAGAGCAGGTAAATATTTTTGAAAACATTTTTGTGCTATTTTATGGGCATTTCTTTTTATACTTTTTTTTTCTTTTTCAACAAAGAATAATACATCATACATCAAGCAAGTACAATGAGCATACAGAAAGTACTGTAAATTAGTTGAATGTATAAATTTGTACAAATTTGCCGACACAATCAAACATTCATGTTTATCGTCATGAAAACAATTCACCACCATATATAGATTACAGGGCTTAGGTGAGCCAGATTCACCAGCTTATTCTATTGCATTGGGATCTCAAACTCTAATTAAAATGAGCTACCTCACAGCAGTCTGTGCAAGTACCATTTTGTTTGTTCAAACAGTTTAAAGATATGGCTTTGAGTAGACACTGTGTAATATATTCGCCCCATTTCTTATCAAACCTTTCTACCCCTTTCTCAATATCAGGCAATGCCTGGCTTGCCTGTCAAAATATAAGGCACATAATAAAATGCTTTTTACCGTTTTAACTAGAGGGGAAGTCGATGATATCCAGTGATTCAATATCACTTTTTTTTTAGCAATCGTGACAATCAAGACAAGTATGGGAATTAAAGTAGCATTGGAGGGATCTAACTCCCAACTAGTGAAATCCGCAAATAAGGGACGTGGGTCTCGAGAAAGCTTTAAATTAAAGGTTATATTAATGAATTTTATTCCAAAGTTTCATAATTTTTCTGCATGTCCAGAAGTTATAGTAAAAGTCAGCGCTAGCCTGCTTGCATTTCGGACAACAATCAGCTTCTGAGTTCACCATGTGCTTTCTCAGGTTAGGTGAAATATAGGCCCTATGAAAAGTTTTAAAATGCATTTCTGCAATTGAGCTGCATGTAATATCCTCATTACTTTGTCAAAAAGTTTGAGTAAATCAGGGGTTGTGAGGGTTTGTTCAAGATCTTTATTCCAGCTATTAATTGTGTGATCCTATAACTTGTTGGGATCCGCCCCACCTAACTCTCTCTGCAACATATGGGTTCGATAAGTATTTGTTTTTAAGAAATGCAGCAATTCGATAAGGGAATCTGGACATGCAGAACTATTTAATAGCGACATCTGCTGTTGGGTAAAATGCCTGGCTTGCAAAAACATACACATGTGGGCATATAGCCTAAAGGATTTGTGTGGGCACGGTATTTTTAAGTAATGAAGGGCACAGGGATGTAGGATTTCTTTTCTTTATTTTTTATTTTTTGTAGGGACACATGTGAGCATGTTTTATGTAGTTTATATGTGGCGAGATTTTTTTGAAATTTAAGTCATGTCCATGGCACGTTATTTGTTGCAGCGTGCCATGGATAGCAGGCAATGCTGACGATAGTAGTTCTACTAGCGCAAACATGCCTTGTCATTCATGGGCATGCTTGTGCTTGTAGTTCTACTTGCGCCTGCATGCCCTGTCAGGCCGTGCTGTATTTATAAATTTTTTTAACATAGGTTGCGGCATCGGGGCAGGCGGGGGAAGGGGTTAATTTTTTTTTATTTATTTTTTTTACAGCTCCGGTGAGCTGCCCCTATGGTTACACCATCCCTGAGGTGGTGGAAGCATAGGGCTTGTTAAGCAGCCACCGGACTGCTGTGCTCTGCTTTTCTTTTTGCTGCCAGAATCGTATGCTGGCGGAATTTCACATGAATGCGCAACTCTGAATCAGGTCCTATGTCAGTAACAGCTGATTTATAGGAATACCAATTAATATAGGATTGCCGTAAAAAGCACTGACTGCTAATTATAATACATAAGAACCATAAAATATAAGAATTAAGGTTTGAGATTAAGGCCCTGAATTTTGTTTTGTTTTAACAAGGTAAATCAAAGTATTAGTAATGAAGTGCACAACGCTGGAAAAATAGTACAAAACAAAACAATAAAAATAGAAATGTAAACACATACAGTCATACCAGTCAATTTACATTATGTCAAAAACGTGGGTGATAAGGCATGCCCCAAGTGATCTTTTATACGGTGTGTGGATGTGTATCTAACAAGAGAAATGACAGCCATCCACAAGCAATACGAGTCATTCTGCTCATTTCAAGTCTATTGGACTCAGAGGATCCAGACTTCCAACAATGAGGTTGCGCAGGAACACAACCAGTACAATACAAACTGGTTTGCGCCCTAAATCGGGCAGGACTTAATATTAAGATACAGACTACTGATTCACTGTCATTTTAAGTTTAAACGGGGTGCAAATTTTAAATTTCAGAAGTCTATGTTTAAGATGCGGATCCATGGATACAGTGGAGATCAGATAGCGAATGCAGGTTCTAACTAGCAACAACTGTGACTGCATCTTTAACCATTCCAGCACTTAAAGCCTCAAGCACATGCAATGTGTATTGTGAAAAGGATTATTAACAGCTGCCTCCAGTTCCCAAATGGCATTAATGTTTTTCTTCCACTCACCAGCTTTTCGCTGGCATTAAGAACTTTATCTATTCCTTCTCTGGGAATTTCAAAAGGGAATGAAACCATTAAATAACAAAATGTAAAAGGAAAAGAAAAAGAAAAGAAATAACTCCTGTAATGGCCTTGGATCAGATATGGTTTAAGCATAGGATATTAGCTGAGTGTATTTTAAATCATATATTCTATACAAAATACATAAAAGACATTGTTCCCTGGACACACACTTTTAACATGATTCTGCTTGGTGCAGAAATTGCAAAGGCTGGTTCTGAGGATACAGTAACCTACCACTCCTTTCTGTGTTGATGTCAGATTTAGTTGCTGTAGCTTGCTCTTGTAAAAGGTGATGCTGGTATGAGATTACAAGACATGGCTGCGCATCATATACTCACCAGTCCAACAGCTGGGAGTTCAGTACCGCTGGATCGGAGGACAACAATGACAATTCTTCCTTCGGGTGTGACTCCTGATCAACACTGTTCAACACTTACAGATTGGACGCGTCAAGTACGGTTGAGTATTACACAAAATATTTTTACTGTAAGTTTTAGTGTTCAGTAAGGTTAGGGATAGTGTACTGTTAGGGGACGCTGAGGTTATGCTTTGGTGAAGGGGTGTTTAACGGTTAGGCCACAGGTGAGGGGATGGTTAAGGTTAGGCTGCAGTCAGGGTATGTTTACATTTACAGATCAAGCAAGAAAGCAGGGCCTAGTACTGGAGAATTCAGCGATATTTTTTTCCCCAAAGTTAGTGCCAAACTAAATAGCAGAAAGAATAAAGCTAAAATACAAAGAAAACATCTCCTCTTAATAAACAGACCCCCATGTTTTATTGAGGACGTAAAAGAAAAAAAAAAAAACAACAACAAAAAACCATTAGATTAAATAGATGGCAAACTTGCTTATCTCTAACAAAGTTGCACCATTTTATCTAATTCCATAAATAGCAGTAGTTAATTGAATTTCTTTAGAGGCACATCTTTCATTTATTAGCAGATGACAGTATATTTATTCCATAATCTTTCTATAAAACCAGCAACTGGAGAGATCCCTTTCCCAAGACTAATGCACATTCATTCTACAATGACGCAGGAGAAACGGGCAAAATAAAATAAAATTCATTTACAATTATTTGTTTACGGCTTTGCAATAACGGGGCATAGAATGACTTGCGGTCTATAGTAGCCCTTTGTGTGCTGATAACTAAAGAACAACAATTACATAACACAATAAATAAGTTCATAATACAATCAACAAGTTCATCCAGTGAGAAATATGGTTGAAAAAGATAAGATGTTTATTTTTCCCT
>WWET01000166.1:797389-814491 GCA_011038615.1 Limnodynastes dumerilii | reverse complement strand
ACAGTACAGTTTCCACGGATAAAATTTGGTTCAGGTTAATGTTAATTGCTTAGTGGCACCAAATACTCTGGGAGACTCGGCTGTCCGCCTTATTATCAGTTGTCCATATCCTGATCGCATTTCATTTTCAGCAGTATTATACAATGTCTTATATCTCTTCTGTACCTACTGATATTATATCACACAGGACATGCATTAAAGAGATAATAAATCAACAGACCCTTTTATGTATTATTTTAAAAGCTTACTTACTTACATACATAGGAAATCATTTAGAAGCTGTTCCTATTTGATCCCTATGGGATTTTTACAATTCAACAAAACCGCTGATAATAATTTACTGTTTTTAATAACAATTATAAAAAATGTGTTTGCTAAAAACCAAAGTAAATATTGTATTACTGAAAAAACTATTTATATGTATATGTAAGCCACCTACACACAGACCAAGCATAACCCAAAGCTGGGTTCACAACGATGCAATTATTAGGCCAATAATACAAATTACGATCACCAACGTTAGGATATTGCACAATTGCGGTTATTTTGTACATGAGTACGACCTTCTGTCTGACCTTTCTGGCAGTCTTCTGTGCAGGAAAGACAGATATATGGAGTCAGGATTGCTTAAGCAGAAGGTTAGGAGCAGAGCAAAATCAACCATTAGGCTAACTAGGCTGCAGCCTATGACACTGGGCTGTAAGGGGCGTCACAACAAGATCTTTGAGTATATCTGCTCGAGTGGACTGTAGCTTGGATGTCTGAAATTATTAGTAGCTGAATAGGAGTGTAAATATTGGTGGGATGGGTTCAACCTAAACAAATCAACAAAGGTTGATTTCATTTTCCCTATCATATAAAAACCTGGAAGTACCTCAAGTATTTCAGCCTAGGGCTGCTGTCACACTTAATCATGTCCTGTTTAAGAAACATGAGGATCTCAGATCTCCTAGTAAAATGAGTATAGTGTGTACACATGAATCTGCAATCTCATCAGGACTTGCAATCCTCAGTAACGCTATAAGAGCCATTGCATCACATGTATGACTGTATAGGTGTGTACACAGTTCAACATAAAATAGAACACAGACAAAAAGGCTCCAACAGACATGAAATACACAAAAAGTAATGTAACCCACACCCCCATATTTGTTTTACTAACAATATACCCCATAGCTTAACAGCCCTCCTCTACAGACTAATGAGATCTTTGTATAAGGAACTATCTTTAAATTCTTAATACAAAACCTTTAAAACCATTATCTTGAATTATATGATCATTTAAACCGTATCTGTTACAGTAAATATATGTGTCTTAGTATATAAACCAAAAAGATGTAGAGAATTAGGTCAACTAAACGATTATCATTACATCCAGCATTGCAACAGGAAACCAGCTCTGTGATAAATCTATTATTTAATCCCTAGATTTTACCAGTCCATGGCACATTTGCTGTGAATTCCCATGCACAGGAAGCCCTGTTTATAAAGCCTTAAAGATATCTTACCAGTTCCACAAACGCAAGTCCCCCATAGCTGTGAGCAACAAAAAACACGTTTTCAGCAGCTGCTTTGAAAATGAAGTTGTCCCATACATATAACGCGTGTTCTTCAGGACTGCAATTATCCTGCAAAAAAACGGCAACAGGGTAAGTCCAAAGAGTCAACACTTCTACCCATCACATATTTTGTAAAATTTCAGGTTCTTCTAACAATGGTGCAGAAATGACAATATGAATGGGGTGACTTCATGAAGGCAAAGCTGACAAGCATGCAGATTGTGAAGAGCAATGATTTTACACTCAGTGGAAGTAACAATAGTAAAGACATTGCTATCTCTGAAGTAATGTTATTGAATTGTGGTTGGAGTACATCTTCCTTGTAACCAACAGAAGTAAGAGTGTGTGTAAGGGAAATATATACAGCACTGCAGAAGGAGCCAAAAGCCTTACCAAAAAGAACAGGTGTTCTGGTAATACAAGGAATACCGTAATTAAAACATTTCAGCCATTTTGTAAGCGGTGATTAAGAAATATACAAGTTGATCCATAGGTGAACATATGCCTGCTCACCTTTTTTATATTAATTGTATTAACTATTTTACTATTTTCTAACCCATGTTTTGTATTGTACTGTATGGTGGATACAGCATGGCAGCTTATAAATAAATGTTAATAGTAATAAATGTATAGTTACATGTGCAGCTGCTCTGTGTCCTACTTGCATAAGTATCCTGAGCTGTAGGGATGTGCGCCTTATCATCAGACGCAGACCTCCTGTCTTTTGCGTTCAGAAGCTTTTAACCATTAACCACATTTACTATATAACTAGTTATTACATCTTATAAGTCACCCAACAAAAAGATCTATTCTACAGATGTTAAATAGACATCAGACATCCAGCGTTATACTAAAAAGGACACTGACAAGAAGCCAATAAAAGCAAGATATAGTGACTGTTCACCAAACACATGAGAAACGCAGACAGCAGAGTAAGTACTAGGGGCACTACTGCGCATATTCATTGCAACTGGGGGACATAACGGTCTGTTGTGGCACAATCATGATAGACACAAAAATATCATGGGTTGCATTGGGGCATGATAAAAAAACCAAAGAGTGGATTACATCTCCTTCCTCTAAATCCATGCCAAGAGACAGAGGAGAGACTAGGAGATTGCTATCCCTGAAGCACTGCACAGGTTATGGCCCCTGTCTGGAGACATTCACAACAGTCAGGACTATAGAGGGCACCTCAGAAAGAGGGGACAGATACAGACTTAAGTTCACTTTAATTACAAACGCGTAGCACCAGTAAGAATAATGCACTGCCCTCCAACTTACCTAATTTAGCTGATTTACAAGTTCTAAACCCTACCTTAACTTTTCTTTGCGTATCTGCGCTCGTACGTATCGCCTTATCGTACGTAACCGCCTAACCCAGCCCATACTGCACACTTTAAATGCCTCCCTCTGCCTACAACGCGTATATTCTGCTTGCGTAGGCATGACACGCCCCTTCGTACGTACAAACAAGTTACGTATGATCAGAGTTACGATGCGTAACATCTGCCATGCGCATGCACAGTCAGCCAAATTTACGCATGCAGCATACATAAATTTGCTGTTGTACTTAAGTCTGGATCTGGCCCAAGGTTTGTAAATCTTAAAGGCCACCTATTGCTCAGTCATATTAGTCCTGGCATGTAAACGCGGACCAGAAAACAAAAAAAACAAAAAAAACTTGGTGGCTTTAAAGACCAGGGATAAATAATAGAATACAGTATACAAAATTAGCATCAGGATAAATAACAGAGTGTCGTGTTATTGGAAACTACACAAAACAAAAATGTTAGAAGTTTCCACCATGACAGCTTAAAAACAGCCGCTGAGAATAATGTAGCACACATAGCGCTTATTAAGAGACACATAGTAATAGGTTAGAGATCTGCACCAACATGTGCAACACCATATTATAATATTCAGGTTATCATGGACATTTATTATTTGTTTGTTTGTTTTTTTAAGAGGGAGAGATAAATAAATAAATAAAATGGGTCCCAATATAAATTACATGATTTAAATTAAATATCTAAAGCATACAAACCAAGGAACATTTCCGACTAGAAAAATGGCATTATTAAATCCAGTCTACAGTATTTCTTAAATGTTTATTTTTTCTTAAAAGGTTGTAAAGAATGCAAGACATTATTATATTTTTGAAATTACTGTACATAGATTAGCCGAGAGAATATATTGTTATGTTCTGCAGCCTATAAAGGACAACGATTTGAATTTACTAACATAATATTACACTCATTAATTGTTAAATACCAAGTTAAAGTAAAGCAAGAGACAAAGCCTTATCGACTGGTGCAGATACTAACATCTAGGCACTGCAAGGTCTACATTTATGATGGACTACCTGCACTGATAACACATGGAATTATCTAAACAACATTTGCATACTTGTGTAATTATTTCCTAAGGTTAATTAGCTGCTGCAAAGCAGTTTGCCCTTTGAGACTGCTTGCCGTGACAGGTTCACATACTTCCTGTACTGTTGCCAAATGTGACAGATTCTCTTGTGCAGACCGGACGCAGGAAAGTTTCAGAATGGATAACCGGAGGAATTCTCTTTTAGAAGTGAAAAGCTACGCAGCAGGAAGAAACGGAGGTGTCATAGTGTAGTGATTGGGTTGCAGATGGCTCGCAGTATTTAAAGCAGCACATGACAATGTCAAATTAAATTTATAGCTGTATATCAGAGACTAGAGACCCTCACTGTACTTGTAAATACTAATCTCAATTTTATCACTATGAAGCACATGGTCACAAAGCATTTGGCTATTCTACAGACATAGAGAAACAAAATGTTAGAGAGGTCTTTTTAATGAATACTTATAATTTGAGACATATTAGTAAGGGGGGTGTAGTTTACCCATAGTAAGGAGATGATATGATGCAAAAACAGACCCTGCAGATAGATAGATAGATAGATAGATAGATAGATAGATAGATAGATAGATAGATAGATAGAAGCTAAAAAGGACACCACTCCTTTTCACCCCACTCTTCATATTAAAAGCAGAATTACAATATAAAGTAGCACCCAGTAATGATATTACATACACATCATCATGCTGAAAGGGCACAGGGTTAAAAAAAAAAAGCAAGGATTTTATTTTTTACAAGCCGCCTGCATTACGTTAACATTACAGATCTTGCAAACAAATACAAACATAGGACCTGATACACCCTTAAGAGTAAAATTGTGAACTTACCTAAATATCCGCACACAAAAAATTAGCAATACAGGTTCAGAGAAAAGAAAGAAACCGGTTGACCACTCTCCGTGTTGGGAGAGCTACGCAAGGACGCAAGTCATTCCTGCGTATAATTAGGTACGTGCGGACTTTATTAGCTGTGAATCAGTCGTTCGTTTTGGTGCATAAAATTGCTTATGAATCAAAGATACGTAACGTGATTAGGCTTCGGAAAAGCAAAGATTTGTTTATTGCTAAAAACAGCAGGTACTCTCATTAACATATGTAACCATTAAAAATAATTTAAATAATAATCATGACATATTTTACAATACACAAACTCATATTGCATGAAGTTAGAAATACAATGATCCACTACATATAGAGACTTTCATAAAAAATTAAAATTATCATTTATAAAATACAATCAAAACAACAACCAACACAGTTAAATATAAGTAAACGTAATGGTGTTTGTTCCCAAAATTTAAAGTAAATTAAAGTTCAAAATTTAACTATACACAAATAATGGCAACTTTACAAGGTTAAAGTCTTGCACGAAATATGAAATCAGCCTAAGATCTAATAAACGAGCCTTTGTTTAACTTATAAACACGCATCCATTTATTAAAAACACGCAGCAGGTGGGAGCTGTACTAAGAGAAGACGCATGACCTCACAGCAAACAATATTGTTCTGCAACTTACAAGTTGGTCGAAGGCTACCGTAACTTTTCTCGTGCGTATGTTACTTTCCGCAAGACACTCCTGCTTGTGAGTCAGTCCTAACTCTGTTGGCACACCCATACTGTACATTAGTAGCCCGTTTGCTGCTCATTTGCATAAAGTCTTACCCCTCTAGCCACGCATGCAGGACACGTTTTGTGCCAATGCGTGCATTAGTCCTAAGTCTGACGTCCGTGTATGTGAATCAGTCGCCCATGGTTTCCTTGCGTACATTTGGGTTCTGAGCAAGCGCAGTTAAACTGATCGTAAAAATATGCACATAAATTATACACTTAAGTGTAAATACGGTCCATAATCCTGTCGATATTTTGACATGTTGACGTTACATATCAGACCCCCAGCATATATATGTATGTATGTATGTATGTATGTATGTATGTATGAGTGAGAGAGTGAGAGAGTGAGTGAGAGTAAGAGAGACACATTAATACTGAACTGCTAAATAATTGAGAGTGTGGAGGAAAAAAACATTCCATTCCCAGGTTTTTTTTTGTTTTTTTATAATGCCATCATATTACGCAGCTATTTTTAATTTTAGACAATTAAAATAAAACTGAGTAGTAACACACACACAGGGTGGGTAGGTGGGTCCTGCTAGCAGGTTCACATGTTATACATGAACATTCCACTTGTTTCCTGATTGATGTTTTGATGTTCCACAATCTTGACAATTCATTTTGGTTTGGGTGGAGTTCTCTGTCCAATGCCCTATAAACATGATCCAATAAATCTTACGAAAGTACCCAGTATGACCGACGGATATGACCACTGGACAATGTTTACATGGCATATGCCAACAGGGCATTGGTTCCATTTATTCTGATATATTGGTTTATTTATTCTTCCATTCTTCCATATCACAAATCCTCTGTTTATGCTGCTGGTCATCCTGCACGATCGCTTGTATCATACAAGCACTGCTAGATCAGACTGTATACAGCTTCAGAAGATAAAATGAATTTCAAAAGTGGTATGCACAGGTATTTACCAAGAGGACAGCGGCACAACCACTACCACAACCTTTCAGACAATCCAACACCCTGCAATCCTTCAAATGCTCCCTCAAAACCCACTTCTTCCGGCTAGGCTACTCTTCCTCCACCTAAGCTTACCCCCCCTGCCCCATCTCCATCTCTATGCCTCCTGTTTGTTTACCCCCTCCCACTTTGAATGTTAGCTCTTATGAGCAGGGCTAACCTCCCTCCTGTCATCACCCCTCTACCTTGTCCTCATTTTTTATATATATATATATATATATATATATATATATATATATATTACAACCTTGGTCAATAATTTGCTAAACAGTTCTCTCTCTGTAAACATTTCTTACCTATCAAAAGATGGAGGAAATGGTGGAGGTACCGGTGGAGGTGCTGGTGGAGGTGCCGGTGGTAGGAATGGTGCTTGATCAGAAGGGAATTTAGGTGCAGGGAAATACATACATACATACATATATATATATATATATATATATATGTGTGTTAATATAGAGCAGGTGCTAGCAAGGTATGGGGAATTCACACAGACACAGATACAAAAAAGGGCACTCAGCAATAACCAGTAACCGACCAGGACATACTGGTTAATTGCAAGAGTGCTGGAGTGCCCTTTTTTTGTGCAAAGTATTTTTATTAACATTCCAGGAATATAATAATACATGTATGTTCACACAACATTGTAAGAAGTATACAAAACATAAATTGCCCACTCGTTACATAAAATAACAACAGCAACCAGAAGAATATGTATTACGTGACAGTCTTTCGAACATCACACGTTGATTAAACAGAGGCATACAATTTCCTGTACTGTATTATTTATATATATAATTGGGGAAGGGGGAGGGAAGGAAATGGGGATAAAGGTGGAGGAAGGATGTTTCAAGAATGCACAGATGCTACTAGGAGCTATCAATAAGATCTGCACTGGTGATAGCACAGGATACATACATTTTGAGCAGACAACTGGAAGGCCTCGGGTGCCATATTAAGCATTTACATCACAACTGTAAGGATAGAGGGAGAAAATGAAATTCCTTGAAGGGAAGATGTGGGGCAAAGAAAGTTGTTGCTGTCGTAAAAGAGCAGCAACTCGGTCTGTGGATCGAAATTCAAGCCACCTGAACCATGTGTTGTGGTAGCGTTTGTACCCCACCCCTGGTTCGGACAGCAGATCGTCCATTTCCAAATAACTGTCAACCTTTGAGATCCATTCTGAGATGGTTGGAGATTTCCAGTGTCGGGGGATGAGTGATTTAGCCGCATTATTAAGGTGTCGCAATAGCTACTGTTTATATGTGGAAATCGAACAATCTAGATAATTAAAAAGCCAAAACAATGGTCTATCCGTAATCTCCTCTCTCATCATTTCCTCTGATAGTGATTTTATTGTATCCCAGTATGGTCTGATCTGTGGGCAGAGCCACCAGATATGTAAGGGGTCTCCTACAGCTTTTTTACAACACCAACATAGGTTGGAATAAGATGGAAAGAGTTTATGAAGGAGATCAGGGCATCGGTACCACCGAGATAGCAATTTATATGAGGTTTCTTGAGTCCTAATATTGATAGAGCATTCCTTGGAGAATTTAAATATCTTGGTCCAGGTGCTCTCCTCTATAGGTGTCCCCAGATCCCTTTCCCATAACGCAGTGAAGCCTGGTAGGGTGGGGGATTTGTCTTCAAGGATCAAGCTATATATACTTGATATTGTATGTTTGGGCCGTTGCTGTGCCGTGCAGAGGCGCTCAAAAGGAGTTAGGGATGATTGAACTTTAGCGGTCCCAATAGACATCACAAAACGGCATATCTGGATATATCGCCAGTATTCTTTTGGGGGTAGTTGCCAGGAAGATTGCAGATCTGGAAAAGTGCGGAGCTTATCTTGATCCAGGAGCTGGCCGACTCGAAGTATCCCCGCCTCCTGCCACATTCTGAAGGCGCGGAGATCTAAGCCTGGGGGGAAAGCACTATTGGCTAGGAAGGAAATTAGAGAGAAGTGAGTTGTGGAGATATTGTAAAGTAAACATGTCCGCTTCCAGTAGGCTAAGGTTGGTGTTATGGTGGGGTGGAGTAAGACTACAGGGCGAGTTATCCAGGGAAGTGAGTGTCCTTTTTTTGTATCTGTGTAAATTCCCTATACCTTGCAGCACCTGCTCTACATTAACTTATAAATTGATTTGAGAAACCTCCATTCTGAGTGTTCGTTTTAAAGCATTGCAGCGGACAGCGGGTGCGGTTTCAGAGTGGCTGTTTTGGAGATTGGGGACCTCTGCCAGGGGTGAGCTCTCAATTTAGAAATACATGATATATGACCCAAAGTTGGGACTCTGACCGTATAAGGACCACCAAAACAGAGAAGCTTTGTAAGTGGCTGTTGGCTTATCATATATTTGCAAATGTATGTAACGAATCACTGACTTTTATTTCAAAGACAGAAAGTTATAATTTGTTGCTGGGTAATATAATGGGTATATTTTTTTTGTATGTGTGTATCACACTTTAGACTTTATACAAACATAACTAACTTGACTTTATACAAACAATATTTTTTTGTATTCTTTTATAACACAGAGAAAACAGTACAATCTATAACACTAGCCTAATAAAACTGCAACTTTTTTTATGTAAAGCCAAAATAGGAGTAGAAATTTACATTTTATTCATTTAAAAAGACCTTGTTGCTGTCTTACTGCATTCATTTTAAGATTTAAAACTTTATATTATTTTATGCCTTAACTAAGAGAACGCTTAAACAGCAGACAATAACTATGAGTCATATCAAGGTTGGGAGCTGGCAATATTTCCAGTCAAAGGAGTCTTAAAGCGTATCCTGTACACTATTATCTACGCTGAAATCAGTAAGTAAGCAGTTATAGACAGAAACTAGAGAGGTGGAACGACCATTGTGCCAGCCTCGGGTTGCCTTTGGAAACATTTCCATAATGCAATGGGTGAAATGTTTGCAAGAATGGAACACTCTATCTACATCAAGTCTGTAGTCAGGCACCTAATAGTAAACAGAAGTGTGTACACAGCTGCATCTACCCCATCTCCTTGTCCCCGCTTTTACATTGATGTAATTACATCTATACAATAGGCACAGTTTCAAGATCAATGTGGATAACCTAACGATTGCCTTACACTATAGACTATTATAGCTGGAACTGAACTGCTTGTCATTATATCTAATTACACATTCATGACACTTTTCATTTTAATAAGAATAGAATTATTCTCGAAAAAAAACTATTTTACTTGTTATATGGTCAAAAGAAATATAGTGTGGACACGAATATTCAAGGCGGACGCAGTAAATACGCTCTTTGCCAGGCCCTGAGACAAATTAAAAATTCTACTGAGCTGAAAAGAGAACAAAGACTGCAGCTCATTCGAGAGATGCATCGTGTTTATCAGAAAACACTGCACATATCTAAATATCTATATTCCACAGGAAAACATCATAAAAAAGGAATAAACTCACTTGCCAATTTTGCATAACAGCATCTATGTTGCACCATATGGCACAATGACGCAATGTGAAGTTAAAATTCTTACAGCACATTAACAGTCAATATCAACTTATGTCACGAAGAAAGCAGATACAGGACAGAATATAAACTTATGGCATACAGTAGATAAACAATAATAAGAATGCAGTCACATGATACAATGACTTTACACCTCACCCGTAAAAATAAATTACAGACCACACTTACAGGTGCCTAGCTTAGCTGCTTCTTATATGCTGCCATCCAAACTCTTATCAGTGCCTGCCAGCTTTAATTATCCTTCCTGGATGTCCTATGGATGACTATGCTACCCTATTATCATCAAGTAATAGCCAATAGTGCAACTCCTCAATGACCTTAAGTTTTCATTACAGTTAGGTCCAAGCAATGGCGTTGAGGTTTCAGGCCTAAAGTGTTTATCATTAAGTGACTATTGGGGAAAAATGGCTCTTTTCCATCGCAGCCTATTTTATCTGGAGTGGGGCATAGTAAATCCTGACTCTTCCTTGGGTAGTTTCCAGTCCCACCTTCTGTAGAGGTGCTACAGTCAAATGTTCTTACACCTGGAATGTAGGAAAAATATCAAGAGTACCCAGAACGTAATCACCTGGAAAACTGTCAGACGACAGTCAGGTTAAGGTTATTTTTGTATAATAGCTCTGTGTGGTGGCAATAAATTGTTAAAATCAAAACATTTAAAGAAACTTGTATTCTTTTATTTTCAGACTAATAACTATCCCACATTAATTCTGCTGCCATCTGGTGGAAATAAGGCACATACTAATGCAGTACTAATAGAACATGCTGCTACTAAAAACATAAACCCAATTTCTTCAAATGTGACTGTTACATTATTATAATTATTAGTGGTAGTAGTATTAGTAATGTTTCTATTAGTATGATATGGTTTATAAAAAAAAAAATTCATTATTTTTACTTAAATAATTGACTTTTGGGTAGACTGGATGAGCCAAGAGGCTCTTAACTGCTGTCACATTCCATGCTTCTATGTAATAGGTTACCTAAAAGAAAGGAACTTTGCAAGAGTTTGACCATATGAGAAGAGCTACAAGTGCTTCATTCACTGGACTTTAAAGCCAAAACCCAAATAAAGACAACTGAGGAAAACCAATGCAGAAGCTGGTAGCTGGAAAGACTCCGCTCTACCCCGCATGACTCTCAGTTCATTCATGGACAGATTAGGACAAAACATTTAAAAATGGTGCATTATGAAGCTGAGAGAATATTGGTAATTTATGTACATTCCACTATAACATTGCTAAAGCATGTCTGATACACCTTCTAATGTATCCATGATTTTTATAGTATTTATCTCTCTCCAAAAGATAAGATTTTTTTAAACTTTAGACAAAGCTAGGACTTCAACTTGATAACGTTGATTTACAATTTCTTGGCTCTATTAAACCTCATATTTTAAAACCCAACCTAGAAACATCCCAATCTCAAACATTTCAAAGTAAGCAAAGCAAGACAATAGGAACATAGCACAGGACAATAGGTTTAGTGAGAGTGAATTCTTGTGCAGCATAAAGATTACCAAGACCAGACTTGTCACACTGTGACCTTGCTGGCGTCTAGCTAATCTGACAATATTTCGTAGTGCATTGTTTCAAATCAATAACTAATTAACAAAAGTACAAAAGGAGTTCCACTCTTTTCTAAGGTCCCTTGTTAAAAATGGCTTCAGGATACACATGGGCAGAAAGGTCACACTTATGACATCTTCACGAGTCTTTCAACATCTTTTCACTGTCAGATTACATTACTTTTCAGAAATTAATTGTCATAAGTTAAAGCACAAACCTATTTGTTACAGCCAGTTGTCATAATGACATGGTGAGGAGGTGGTTTGATATGAGACTCTACCTTTAACTCTGGATCATATCTTAATTTTTGCAGTTGACCTAACTGGAAGATTGGGAGCAGGCCAGCAGCTTTGGAAGTGACAGTCAAACCTTGGGGATCCGCTCTAGGGTGAGCTACTGAGGCATAATTAAGGGGAATACCACAGACAACATTAAAGAATAAATTGAAAAATAAGTGCACTACTCAAATATTTGTAAACCTTAGTAAAAGTAATGTAATTAGTATTCATTCATCACTGAAATTAAATGAAAAAAAAAACCACAGAAACATAGTAGCATATAAAACGATTTCTTATTGTAAGACAAATTCACGGGTTCTTTTAAAGTAAAAAGCAGCAATTGTAATTATTCTCTATGTATAGATTTATCTACAACGGTTATGGTCACCGCTGTGAAACTCACATTAACATAGAGACAGCTGACAGCTAATTGTCTCTGTTGCAAAAATGTGAGTAATAAGACATTTTTTATAATGAATGGGTATTCTGAATCTATTTTTCGGAAACTTACCCATTTCTTCATTCATTACCGAACAGGTTATTAGAGTGTTAGAGTTAGGCTGCGGGGAGGAGATGCAGCATAGAAGGGGAGTCTTAAGGTTAGGATGCGGTAAAGGGTGTTTTAGGTTTAAGGCTACAGTGAAGGGAGTCTTGGGGTTAGGTGGTGGGAAGGGGATGAATCGGAGAAGGGGAAGGTTAGGGTCGCTTACCAGTCTGCGGGGAAAAAAAGCAGAGTAGAAAGGGCCGTTCTCAGTCACAGACAAAAAAAAAAAAAGTATTAAAGGAAAATTAAACCTGTGTCGAAAAAAATTGAGAGGATAAGGGCTTGTTGAAGGAATTGGATTATTACATGGGAGTCTTTATAAAGAAACTATGCAAAACGAGCGGAAATTGGCCACATCACATGTCTATGTATGCACGCACGACAGACTTCCACCACAGATCGGAATCCTCAGAATCCAGACTTCCGAGCTGGAAGACTTTCCAATGGTGGGATGGAAAGTGTACAGCACATACTTTAGGGGGGAGGTATTTAAACTGTATAGTAAGGACATGCTCCAGCAATAGGATACATAATAGATCGGGTACAGCTGGGACCCAGCAGCAACAGATGTCTGGATCAGACACAAAGTCTGTGTATAAGTTATGTATAGTATGAAGCAATATCCTATGTCATTTGCAAATGTGAAATCTGTCAGGTATACAGTAAAGCTGGAGCATACTACATGTATTTCCTCAGCATCTGATATATTAAACAATGCTTATAATTTCAAGTTGTAATTCAATCTCTGAAATAAGTTAGAAACAGCATACACACTGCACACTCAGAACGACAATATGACATTACTAGATCAGTAAGATTGGAAGTACTAAATGATCCAATCAAACAATATAGTTATGTACTTTGAAAGGATGAAGCATGATAGGTGCTGCCACACACTTAACACAATAATTTCAACTGCTCATTTATTATAACAGCTTCATAATAATTGGGTGAAAAACATATAGGGCTTGATTTACTAAACTGCACAAAAGGAAAAATTAAAATGTTGTGTATAGCAACCAATCAGATTCCAGCAGACATTCTCTAGTATGTAATAGGAAAGTGAGATCTAGAATTTCATTGGTTGCTATGGGGAAAATCTCCCCTATTCCTTATTCGCAGTTTAGTAAATCTAGGCCATACTGTGCACCCAGCTTAAGCCTTCTACCATGATTCTTGTTTATTAGCTCACACAGAAACTCTATGGATAATCTGTATTACGTCAGAACAAGTAACCATTTGCCATTCAAATTTTAATAGACAAGTCAATAATTTTGAAGGCAAACGTCATGTCTGTGTGCATAGCAGCCCGCAGTTATAATAAGTAAATATAACCACTGGCAGTAATAGGCTCCACTGTCTCATTGCTGGAAGCCTCACTTGCCATTGGCACACTTGCCATTTACGGTCATTTTCCACGTTCATAAATTGCGAGTCTGGATATTGTTCGTTATTAGGACAAAGAATTTTAAACTAACTACATGAATCTCTGGTTCAAAAATCTGCATTAGCGTCATGAAGTCGTACCATGCCAATTACACAACCATGGGCACGGTACTCCTGCCGACAGTGTAATCCTATTTATAAAACCATTGACAAATGAAGCAGCCAATGCTGTTGTGTCGATAGGATCACTATCGATGTGGTCACTGGGGACTATCTATAGCAAAGGGGAAAGTTTATAAAGAAAAGGTAAACAACAACAAAAAAAACAGTCAGACTAGGGGTAGACAACCTGCTGCATAAATTAAAGAAAAAATATATGACAGGATTAGGTGCGAAGTGTGCCTATTCTTGTATGTTACGGTAGCTGAAAATCAGCTTTCTATGGTGTGCAAGATAAAATCTGCGACATAAGTTCCCCTGATGTTCATTCTGGAGGAACATTACGCACAATGCAACTTGTTGCCACCACTTGGGAGATTTTTTTATTTTATTTTTTTTTTAAAACATCCTTGGAAGTGTATAGACTAGAACAGCAGTTCCCAGATTTTCATCCTACTGTCTTTGTGTTAACAGAGAATCCTCTAGTCTTCTCTTCTATAACGGCACAGCTAAGCTTGGGTAAGAGATATAAAGACTATATGGTCCAGCTCTGATTTACATCCAGGGCTTTACCTCTGGGATCTAGAGCCAGCTCACAGCTATACTCACTGCAATCTCTTATGAGGCACAGCCTCCTCTAAAGAGGCGACAAAAGGTCCATATATGTGGGTGGAAAGTAGGCTTATACACAACTTTTGATGCACTAAGCACTGGTCCATTCAATACTCACAGCGATCACTTACAGCTTTAAACATAACAAAAAAGATTAGTCTCATATTCAAAACAAAATCAGCCAAGCTAAGGATTAGACACGGCTTTGCCTGGGGCAGAAGTAGATAGACCCCAAAGTAAGAGGGCTGCGGGGGAGTCTAGATGGGGTGGGGGACTTGCGTCCGCCCTTAGCTGGTGCGCGCGCAGTGCTAAGCATTGTTTATGAAAACACTGCCAGCAGCTGACAGGATAGGATTGTCCTCTGCACTGGAATGACAAAGGCTTGTTTACATGATTAACACACCATGAACCAGATCATGTGTATCTTACCTTTTAAAAACACACCTGTGGTTTATAATGGCTAGAACTGGGTTATGTTAAAAGCATTAAAAAAAAACTGGATGCATTTGCAAATCGCTTGTCCTTTGTAAAGCACTGCAAGCATCTAGGTTACCAGTAAATAAACATCAGCTAAAGCCACTTAAGAATTTTTATTTTTATAGGTGTAAAACAAAGCAAAAAACAAGTCGCGTTACACAAAGCAAAAAAAAAAAGAATGCGCCAATAGTACAGGCATTTACATTTATTCTGAGAACGGAAGATTAGGATATACATTATTTCCATTCTAAAGCAGCTCAATACCTTTATTCAAAACTACTATTATAACTATCAGCCAAATTCCCAGGTGGCAAACAGTTATCAAATAAATAGCCTGGCATTGCATAAGAATAATTAACAGTTGCACACAAGCAATGTTCTCTAAGGTGGTTTATTGTCTAAAGCCTGAAAAAATGTAAAGAGCTTCCCTATATCATTTCTGAACACACTTTCCAATCTCTTATAATGCAGTTTAGCCCATTCTATTTTGTATCCTCAATAATTGATAAAATACACGGATAGGCTTTAATTGTAACAAAAAACTTGACAAACGAAAGGCTTTGTACATCAAGAAGCGAAACATTATTGTGACACATATGCAGTATCTTGTAAGGTTTATGGCCATCAGCACATACAACATTGATTAGTTCTGATACAGAGCGAGTGGCATAAGAGAACATACATGGTCTGACTCTCAGATATATGTAGTATTTTATTTAAATACCGCTACCCTTCCAGCTTGCGAAAACACCGTGCGCATCCTGCCCCGCCATCGGAAACACCTTCAGTACAGAAGGATCGAAAGCAGCAACCTTGGAGCACAGTATATCTTGCCACTGAAGGCTAATAGCATTCACTTTGCTCAGTCGAAAAATATGAAATTGCAACACTTTTAGTCATTATAATTTACACCTGGGCAAATTACAAAAACTGGTGTGAAACAAGGCAAGCATATGGTCAATTGAGCCTGTTGTGTTCCGTGTTTATAAGGAAAAAAGTACAAACCATGTGACCTATAAGATTAGACACATGGGAGCATATTTAGGAAAACCTATGAAGAAAGCAGCTATTGCCCCTAGCAACCAAACTGAACCTATGAGTTACTACAATATATTTGGTAAATCAAAGCCATAATTTGACTGGTTGACAAGGGCAACATCTCCAAGTTTACTCTTTAGAAGATATGGACTGTATTCAAGCAGAAACTTCTTAGGTGTGGATATTTAGTAAATGACCTACTACTACTCATGATAGGTCATTTACACAATCTACGTACCAGTCTTTAAAGACTGCAGGAGTAGTTTAAGTAAAAAAAAGCGGTGTAATGCCGCCTCGGGGTGTGCTTAGGTAGAAGTGGGAGGGGGGAGGGATTTAGATAAGCCAGGGAGGGGGGGGGAGGGGCAATGTCCGTGCGGAGCTTCCTTCTTAAGAAGGTTAGATAAAAGTAGCTCTATGGCACTTGTAAGCACAAACTCACTCATATCTGTGAACACGGTCCTATATGCTCTATGGTTAGTACATGAATTAGAAGTAGGCTTAAACACCAGCTACTTTGAATCCATAACATTCTAAACCATATAAGAGAACATATAAGCCACTGTTGTGGGAGGGGGGCATATGGGACATTATTCCATTATTGAAAGCCTTCTGCTACTTTTTTTGTAATGTATAGCAATTATTATTAGGATTAGAAATAATTGCTATTATATCTACATTTAGCAGCAGAAGAACAGTCAAATGTAAAAATTCCTAAGGACCCCTGCCGCCATCTTGAACGTGGAAGGAACTTCCTGAATACAGAGGTAAGGTGCAGAATGTGGAGATGGTTGTAGCGGTTCCCTCATCCACTGCCACCATCTTCATATTCTGCATCTTACTTCAGGAAGTTTTTGCCACATTCAAGATGGAGGCGGGGGTCCTTAGGAGGGACCCCAGCTGCCATCTTGGATGTGGCAAGAACTTCTTCCGTGCCGGCAGTAGAGAAGGGGGCCGGCAGCAGGTGCTGATACTGGGGG
>WWET01000166.1:743245-754196 GCA_011038615.1 Limnodynastes dumerilii | reverse complement strand
ATCTTATTCAGACCTGAAGAAAATGTCACCCCCCTCCCATCCCCCAAAATGCATACACACACATACAATTACCGATAATCTGCTTATACTGGCAGACTGCAGTGGGTTTGCTAACATTAACTGCAAACAGTCTTTTGACTAAAAAAAAAACAAAAAAAACAAAAAACGACTAGCCACCAGGAGACCAGTAATAGTTAAATGAATGCCTATGTTATTATCTACCACACATATAGGAACCAAATTAAAAACACCAGCTAACAATGAGCATGTAGTCACTGAAGAAGCAGCTGGTAGAAAATGCAACATGAAAGTATGTATTATCAGCCTCCTAGCTTATACAGTATGAGAGGATGCTACAAATAATATTTCTCTATAAATCAAATAAAAATACAAAGTAGGGGCTGTGCGTTTTATAGCAAATGCATGATGACAGTTAAGAAATTATATTTTTTCTTTTAGAAAAATAATGCTTTGCCAAATAGTTACCACACAAGTTTTGATTTAAAAACAAATTTTTTAATAATATGGTATCACATAAATCTTCTGGATTAACATCTCCATTCCCAACAGCATGTAAATTCTAGTCACAGATTTTCCCAAACTATCCCTGGATATTTCCCTATTCTACTGTACTAAACAGAGTTCACAGTGCAAGTTATGCTGCAACCATTTTGTACGCATCTAAACGCTCCTCGGATGTTCACTGGTTGTGGAGCGCTGGGGCACTATGTTCAGGCTAGGCAGCATTACAATGCTAAGGCCTCAAATTTGAAATTAGAACTTTTTTTTTTTTTGTTATGAGATATCAGGAAAAGAAAAAAGGAAAGAAAAATGCAGTGAAAACATGTTTTGTTTTTTTTTCTTGTATTCTGAGAAAGTGCAAGAAATGCTGGGACACCGTGCTCTTACCATCCACTGCTGCTGTGAAAGCCGTCATGACTGGTGTCACTCACACTGTATTTTTACGCATTGGAAGCAGCAGAAATATGCTTCTTCTAAAACACAGGTCTGTTTTCATAAATGTTTTAACAACCTTTTTCTCAAATCAACTTTGGGAAAGGCTTCTTTTATACTTCAGTAGCTTTGTACAGCTTGTGTATGACAGACTCAAGTGTTTCACATTCATTTCAGTGGAGCTGGATTTCAGCAGTATTTTTCCCCATCTGCTGGGTGAAAACGCTACGGGTATGGTTCATAACCGTGTGGTAATTTGTAACGGTTATAACGGTTAGTGTGCTAGTAAAGAGTTGGTCTTGTAGAACGTTAGGTATATAAATAAAAAACATCTGTCACTTCTCCGTCATTTACCCCCCAGCACTGCGTTACAAGGATACTAGTGTGCATATAAACAGCATTATATTTTTTCACTCACTCATTCTTTTACAAGCATATGTTTCATTCATACATTAATGCCAAGGTATGCTTCATAGGACCCACTATCTGAAGCAGCCAATGAGCTGCCATGTCACTCATAGATTATACAAATAACAGGTATTTACTTACTAACTGCATAATTATTACACTGAGTACTTCTTTGTTCATAAAGCACTGTTTTCAATGTTTTTTTCTGCATAAAATATGGTTACTCCTGCCTTTTGTAAATTAAGTCCTATTCAGTGTTTATTAAGCCAAAACAAGCAATATATTATTATAAAATAAAAGTATAAGGTTGTTTTACACCAATTTAAAAATGGTAAAAAGTCTATGGGTCTAAACAAAATAATATTTTCTAAAAGTTATGTCTGGATGGTTTACACACTATAAAGTGAAAACAAACACTTGTAAAATGATATTACGTTTTTATCCCTTGTAAAACTAACACATAGTTGCACTTTTTTGTCATTAACTTATTTGCTATTTAGCAGCCTTATTTTTCTTTACACATTACCGTAAAAGGTTTCATAAACAAGTCAATTAAGACATGTAAAAAGCTGCATTACATTAAAATTATTTATGCTAAATAAAAATGTATCCTGATCATTCAAAAATATGTGGGATATATATATATATATATATATATATACACATATATATATACATATATATACACATATATGGTATAGTATAGATACTACAAATAATGGGTATACTATTTTAAATGCCATTGAAGGGTCATATTAACCATTGGGCACGCACCATCCTCTGTCATAACTGACCAAAGAAAAAGGAATACATTTTCCTGGGTTGAGTGTTAGGCTTCATTATAATGGGAAAAACATAAGGGGTTATATAAGCCACTACCACGGCCTACACAATGTCCTTGCTTTCAAACAAGGCCTCCTTTTCTCTACTTCGTTTCATTATGAAGATATCTATTGGGTCGAATAAAAACCAGAAATATAGGAATCGGAAAAAGTTATCTGAAGTTTAAGCTAACAAATGAAACAAATCCTTACTAAATGTTCAATAGTCCAGTTCTTACAGCTTTTAAAGCTAGATCTAGATACAGCCAAAACCCTAATGCTCAATACATTGCTGTAAGCACCTGATTTTAGTTTGTATGCTAAAAACACACACAAACAAACTTCATGAAAACTTTCCCAATAGGGCCTTAAACCATTAACCATCGGAGCATAAAAATAAGGGTCTAGTCCGGAATTAAAAACAAATAAAAACTAAGTAGACTAAATAATACTTTACATTTAAAATACCTGTATTTGACGATATACAGACAGTTGCAATTTGTAAATATTAAAACAGATCACTTGAATTAAAGTAATGGTATCTATTAAATAAAATAATGGTGATATTAATTATAATTTTTTAACAGTCCCAAATTCTATTCCTCTGCCTTGCTGGTTGATTGCAAGCTTGTGAGACTGTACATTTTATTATTTAGTTATAAAAATACTGGAAATTTAACGCTAATAAATTTGTCAACCAGTATTTATATAGCGCCAACATATTCCATAATCCTTAAATACTTTATTAAACTTCAGCCACATCAGCTACTGGCATACGATTATGCTAGTGCTTGGGTCTTAGGTACTATTGCACTCAGTATGGATCCCTTCCACGTGAGGTGACAGGTGTGTTACACACCAAGTAACCAAGCATAGGCCGTCTACTGCTCTCACTTTTCTCCCAGGCATGAATTCTTAAACGATAAATGGTAGATTATGCTAAGTGTTGATGCTCGGCAAAAGCTATACAGTCACAGGTTATTGAAGCTTAAGTGGAACTGTACTTTTATTTACACTGTTGGAATACAGAGCAAAGGCAATTCAGGTTGTGCACTTCAGATCTCTGAGAACCTTCAAAAATCTATCCTTGATCTCAGCAAACATGACAGAGAACAACGTTATTTATGCATTCATTTATCTTTTCATCAAGGGCGGCTTATGTGGTCTTTACTGACTTTGGTATCTCATCATCGCTGTTGCATTGTATGCACTTGTAACAAGGATAATGGATCTCGGCTTACAATGTCTACAGACTCAGCCCAGAGCCTCATAAAACAAATGGCCATAAATGCCCCCATCGTGGCCCAAATCGTGATGAATAAAAATGAAGATCTTGTCAAATAATACAGTGACAGGTTTATTTAGAGAGCAGGCAAGTGCAAACAGAAACGAGTTGCTATTTCCAGGCTGTAGGAATACTGCCATCTGTCTGCAGCTCAACAGAACACACGGCTCATTAGAAAGCACAGCTAACACTCACAATATTGCTCAGTTTTGTAAATATCAGAGGACTGGAATACATGATAAAGGTGAATGTGAGATTAGAAGCATGCGCTTCCTTTCAACCCAGAGAAGAAAAGTAGGAGAAAAAAAAACACACAAATATTTTCAACAAAGAAAACATTATCAAACTGTAATAAAGGGCCCCAAGCAGTTGTCTCTGCTCTTGCCAGTTGTCATGCTTAAATTCTGTTGCCCTATGGTTCTTTGCTTTGACATTGAGATCGGCACAGCTACCAGAGCTAATTATTTCAACCTTCAGGCCACCACGCACTACGTTTTCATCACAGAATGTGAGGGTTCTTTTTAATCACAGAGCCGCTAAAGATTATGATTGATTGGATGTTAATTATAGTTAAGAAAATGCACAGGTATAGCCAAATACAAATAATAGAAATTATAATAATAATTCTCTGGGTAGAATATATGAGGACATTTTTTAAGTATCATATTTCTATCATAACAAAACACATTGCATATTGCTAAGTGTGAAGCAATAACTAAAAAAAATATGATTTAAGATAAAATTAGAAAAATATATATTACTTTAGTCTTTAGCTGAGGACCTTCAAAACACCTTGAACTGAACTTACACTTTTTTAAACGTGCAAATACAGACACAAGCAATATCATGTTGAACTTCAAGGGAAGGCAAATTTAAATTGTGAAAGCAGAATTAGAATTGAGAGGTGAAGTTTCTTATCTCAACTCTAATTTTTAGATTAAACAAAGCTTTGCAGTACTTACACTGCATGCAAAATAATATCAATGAATTAGCTCCCCTTGCTTTGCAAAATGGTATAGCCGAGCTGTACACTTGCGACTGCTTTGCCCTCACTCCCAAACTCTGAATCAGCCACTAAAAGTTTAGAACTTGCTCATCCACTCAAGTAAAAAGAACAGGAAAAGAAAGAAGTTCCTTTAGTCATTCTACACTATTCCGCTAGCCTAGGTAATACAAAAATGTTAATAAAACACCTAGCAGTTTAGAGTATTCTATTTAAATAAGTCCATTCTGCCAAACCACTTACAAAAAAGTAATTACTGCTGCCCCTAAAAGTCAATATTACAGGTAACAATCCAGAATTTAGAGAACAGAAAGTCAGGGAAAAAAAAATAAGTACAGCACTACAGCAAGCAGACAAAAACACCACACATGGATTTAACCGACTGATTGTAAGCATGGTACCGTTTTAAAGCTTGACAGTTGTAAGATACCTTCAGCTGGATCCAGACTTAAGTGCTTGAAATTACTCCTGGGCTAAACCATGTTGATTTCAGGGAGTCAAGGTAATTGTATTCTTTGCATGCAGGGATATATGTTTGAATTGCTTACTGCACACAGATACTGACCAGCTTTACCATCACACTGTTATTTAGACTTGGGATAGGAAACATCACCTCTCAACTCTAATACTGTTTGCAACAGATGAAATATGACTCTGCTGCAATTAACATGGTTTATCCAAGAAGTAATGAATTTCAAGCACTTGAGTCTGGATCCAGCCCCTTGAAACTAATCTTAATTGAAATATAGTGCGAGATCATTTTTCATTTCATATGCAGGGGAACAGTGTAACAAAACTGGAATATGTGGAACTGAAGAGGCGAGTGCATTATAAAGGTCTTATGTAACAATTTTTCAGAAAAAAGAGTTTTTAATAAATGACTGTTCTGACATAGGATTATAGTAAAAATGGTATTTTAAATGTTGGTAATCTATTTACCTGGATAAAAGTGCTATGACCAATTCTTAACTGTAAATTACATTCAATGGTACTTTCACATCGCTGCCCAGAATCTGGGTTATTGTCATGTGTCCTGCTCTTCACCATTTACACTGGGAAATATCCCGGGTTTGATGATTCATGTTCTTATTCCCCCAATTACTTTCTCACTGTGAGACCCAGGTTAAAGAAAACTGTCTCTCACCTTTCATACTAGAGGCTACCCTGGTCGGACACAGGAATTCTTTCACAGACACAGAAACTCTTCAATTGACCCTGGTCTGACTCCTGGGTCATTAGACCCGGGTAGAGGCAGTCAGACCCATTCACAATGAGCCTCAACCTGGGTTGTGATGACTTGCCCCGGCAATATCCTGTGTTATTGGCTCAGTGTGAATGGAGTATTAATGTACACCCACATCCACTCGGCACCTCAACGGTTTTTAATTTTAAGTAGGTTATATTTGGGAGTGCTTTGTGTTAAACTGTAAATCCTGCAGGCAATGGAAAGTTATGGAAAGTTTCTTTATTTTATAGGCAAGGCAATGACAATAAAAAGTGTAGCTCTTTACCTGCCACAATTGAGGCAGCCAGACCTCACCACAACCTACCTACTTCAGTCTAACTTTCTTCAGAAAAGAAAAACTGGCCCGCCTGTAATGTGAATAAGCCCACAAGAAGCCTGCCTCCACTTGAATGTGTCCCTCCACTTCAGGCCCACACTGTTTTTCAACATTCAGCTTCTGTAAAACGAGTGATTGCATAGACCATCTAGCACAGTAGCAGCGTTAATTAATCAAGGTGTTATATTTCTGGGAACACTATAAAAACACACACAGTGTCCCCATGTAAGAATAGGTGCTCAGCTGCACTTCTGCTGATCTCCTGCTTGAGGTTGAAAGACAAAAAAAAGGGACACAAGGTTATATGCGTTCCTTATTATATTTCCTATTGAAATAAAACAAACGTATTTAATCATCGATGATATTCTTTTGGAAGAATTAAGTAGTGTAGGACCAGTGATGTATTTATTAAGCGTTACTACGTATGTATAGCTTCACTGCACATAAACAGGTTGCATGAATGTTCCATTATGAAATGCATGCCATACTGAATAATTCAAGGAAAAAAACAACTATTTCTTTCCCCAGATATTTTTAAAGTGGTTAATTGCTTTCTGATCAATGCTGTTGGAGGTGACAAAATACCAATCACATCCCAAAGCAATACACAGAGTGACATTGGCGTTCTAATACAAGAGCAGAGACAGAGGTCAGCACATTCCCACAACGTACAAGGTTGCCACCTCCACGTAGGCTAATGATCTTTCTCCAAGAAAAAGTTCACAGCATTCCCCTGAGCCCCTTATTAAAGACGCCATCCCATCAGTGTACCTGCACAAACAAGGATTCAAAAGAGAAGCCTGTGGCAAAATACCTTGTCCATAGGATACTGAAGACTGTTATGCAGAAAATAAACTAAAAAAAAAAAACCCCAACAATAATATTAATAATGATATTTCTAATAAACTAGTCAATCAAAAATCATAGCCGCATTTCATATGTTTAAAGGACTGGCAGAGACCTTTCTTCTCTTATAAAATTTTTCTATTTTATCAGGCAATTATTCTTGTTGAGAGACCAATTGTGTACAATACTTTGGAAGCAATAACCACAATGGAGACTGAAGACACAGATACACCGTATGAACAGAAAAAAATGAACATTGCAGGCAAAAGGCAGCAAATAAATTATTTATTTCCACTCATTACCGTTGACCTTTTCGAATTTACATGTTGCCTCATTTCCCATACCCGCATTTGAGATAATCATGCCCTCAGTTACTCGAGTATAAATAATATATATCCAGTGATCCCGTGTGAGCCTTTGTTTGTGCAACAGTGTCCTCAGATAAACAATGAGACCAGCCTAACCCTGCCGCTTTCAGCTGTTATCTCTTCTCTATCTACTGTAGAACCCTGGAAATGTGAAGCTTCTGCAATATCTGTCTAGCTTCACACACGACTAATAAAGTTGTTTATTACAGCTACTGTATTAATATGGTGTCACTTCGCAAACCAGCAATAAAGCTAATTAGGAATAATAGAATATAGTTTAGCAAAGACCAAAGTCATATTTTATAGTTATGTAATATGCCATTCTTGTGATCTCAAACTGCAAATATAAAAACAAACACTCCTATCTATTCTGATACTGGAACTAAAATTAATGAAAAATAACAATGGCATCATATAAGAGGTTTCTAACAATAATAATAATAAAAAATAAAAGCTCTGCTACAGTAAAAAAAATTGTAAGTGTAACTGATAAACAAAATATGAGTGTAAATACAAATAGGACAACGTTGTTACTTAATATAATGTATACAGAAACTGCATTTTCTAACTATGCAACATGTTTTTCAGATATTTGTATGCTGCATGATGGGAAACCCCACTAACCATAAGAGGATGTGAAAAATCCATCCAGTAAAGCAGCAATACGCATTAATGTCCTGTATTGACAAAAGACGATATGATCACCACAGCTTATCATAAAAGACTAATTAATATATTATATATATATATATATATATCACTTACTACATAGAATTCTATAAAAATAATAATAATAATAAAAAGTTTTTAAGCAAAACAATTTACCAATAGTTTTTGTTTTGTGCATTACATGAGAAATGCACCAGTCCTTACAAACAGCCATAAGGTGTTATTTTTTTGTTTGAGTGTTTTTAAAATAAACACATTTTAAAAGATCCAATATTTGTAGAACGTGGTAATTACACATGGTCTTGGAAGTAAAAAAGCATAAGAAAAGGGAACAAGTTAAAAAGAAAAAGAAAATTACTATAAAACATTAAAGAATAAAGGGACAATTAGCGATTGACTGAGCTAATATCAACATATTTTCCTGCACAAAAACAGTGTTATCCATTAGAGCATCCAGAAAAGTTAAATAAATCGTTTGAAGTAACATAATAGAAAAATAGGTTGCATAGATTAATACCTCATTCACATTTACAAAGCTTACTGATTATATACTGAATATTTTACACTACCAACATTCACAGCTATAGAGATAAAATGCCAAAGAAGAAGCCAAAAAAGCCACAACAAAGACTATGAGATTAGATAGATAGATAGATAGATAGATAGATAGATAGATAGATAGATAGATAGATAGATAGATAATCGTAGGCTATTCAAATGCAACTATATAGCAGCCATTACCATGCCCTTGTTAACATAATCTGGAAATAAACCTGTAGTGAAGACAGTGGTTGTAGTTTAGACTAAATAAAATAAAAGAGAACGGATGTATATGGGCACAGTGAGAGAGTCTAAATAAAACTAGGGAAGAAAGTAGTTTATGCAGGGGATGAGAATAAGTTTAGCACCCATAATGTAGTGGGCACTGCAGATACTTACAACACAAATACACTATTCATAGATTATGTTTAGACACAATGAATAGTGTAACCAGCTCTTTCAAATAGGACTATTAAATATTCTCATACTGAAAACTAGCAATTTCGTACAGAAATCAATTATATTAGTGGGGACTACTACTTGATGCAGACTGCAAAATCAAATATATAAATGCTGACACATAAGCTAAAATAATTTTCACCATCGGAGTGAATTAAAGATACTTTTGTTTGAATACAAATGACAATGGTGGCGAATGGTGAATCTTTCAGCATTAAAATTCCTCTTTACCCAGAGAGAAAGTGCTATTTTCCATATGCAAAGAGCGTCAAGCAGTAAAGTAGATCGAGAATTGTTGCACTGCTCTTATCACCAGGTTTTAATGGGGTCATCAGATGATGAAATTATTTCCCCCCCCCTTTACCGGCAATGTCACCAGAACAGTGACCTTAGTTGATGGCAGCTAGAAAAATGTAACTATTTTGGACTGATTCATACATATCCACTCTTAATGTGCATTTTAGCCAATCATTTCTTCACATATAAATAAATAGATGGATAGATAGATATAGGTTTTAAGGGCTTGCTCCCAGTACGGTGTTCCAACATTGCCTGCTCCCTCATCCATTAACGTTCCATGGGTAAAACGTGTGAAAAGGTTTACCTAAAATATGTCTGAAGTGTACAGTAGATCTTTCCATGCATTATAGTCAATGCTGTGCACAGGAAACGTTAGCCAATGGGGACAAGTAATGGTTGCACTTAACCAGGAAACCACTCATTACCGTATCACGCAAGCCAAGCAATGTATTTTATTTATTTATTAATACATTTTATTAGAAAGGGTATCATTTTGCGTTACAACATGATGTTAAAAACATTACATGGCACACATACATATAACGTATAATCATGTGCATACATAAGGTAAAAGAAAGTCAAGAGTACCCTTCAAAAAAAAAAAAAAAAGAGAGAGAACGGGTGGCTGTCGAAAAGAGGAGCTGGAAATAGAAGAAAAGAAAAGAAAAGGAGAGAGGAGGAAGGAAGAAGAAAAGTAAAGTATAGAAGAAAAGAAAAGAAAAGGAAAAAAGAAGAAAGAAGGGACAAGAAAAGTCGTCCAGGTCCGTTTTCAAAAGATAGGGAGAGAGGCACCAAAATAGGAGTCATAAATTCCATTCTGAATACATACCATGTTTTACCCAACACAGCCTGGAAGGTAGGTACAGTGGATTGGCGCCAGTCCGATGCAATCAAACATATGGCTGCAGATGTCACATGTAGAATAAGTTTATTTTGGCTTGTGGTGGCAGCAGGGACCCCCAAAGGAAGGAGAAAATATTGGGGGGAAAAAGGGATATTGATCTACAGTATTAAGGATAAAAGCCAAGCAGTGTATCTTTAAATACAGAGCTCATTTTAAGACCATCGTAAAATTGACTATATCCAAGTAAAAAAATATTAAATTATAATATATTGCTGTTTAACTAGTCCAGATATTATTTTCATACACAATCACATGAACATGAGTAATATTTTCACTTTGGATACATTTATTTTAGTTTAACTTAAAATAGTGGCAATGCATTATAACATACATGATGCATATTATATTTATTGGGATCATTAAATGTAATAATATGCATCATGTGTATTTTGAAGCAGTTTTGGAGATGGTATTAGGAATGAGAAATTTAGACATATGTGCAGTATTGTGAAAACGGGTTTCAGAGTTCTGTGATATTTAAAAATAAAACATAAAATTTAGGAGGNNNTTAAAAAAAAAACAAAAAATTGAGGGGGGGGGGGGGGGTTTGGACCTTTCGGAATCATAGACCAGCTTCAGTAATAATTTGTATCAGAAATCCTAGTTTATTCTTTTTAAGCCACGCAAATCTAAGTTTAAATCATAAAATAAACTCTCCATAGTAAAAGAAGCGGCTTCACAGTGACAAACAAAAAATACGAGCGCAGTATTGTACATGTGTGGAAAATAGGGTGAATACTCAAGTCAATTTATAAATTAATCTAGAGCAGGTGCTAAAAAGGCATGGGGAAATCTCCCAGCACTCTTGCATTAACCATTAACTAATATATTA
>WWET01000166.1:723585-742438 GCA_011038615.1 Limnodynastes dumerilii | reverse complement strand
CTTGTTTTTTTTTTTTTAGCAAGCTTCGAACAAATAATGATATGAACTCTTCAGATGTTATGCTCAATAATAAGGTCGAAATGAGGAGAAACTTCAGATTACGTGTATAGGCTTCATTTTCATGTCCTGGCTCAAAAAAAGGAAAAAAAATCAATCTGCCATTGATTTTTGTGTATATATTGTTATTGTCAGAGGATTAGTTGATGAATTTTTTATTTGATGAGTCAGGTGGAATAGGCTGCTAGGTACAAAGTGAGAAGAATTCTAATTTCTCTACTATCCAATAAATTTGTCTATTTTAATGTTTCATCACAATAATGTAATTCTATAAAACAAAGCTGTCTCTGATCCTAAAGGAGAAAAAAAAAAAAAGAAAAAAAGAAGGGTGCATAACAGGGTGGACAGAAAACATTTTTCAAAAAGAAATTACAAATAACGCTAAATGAGAAATTAATTAACAAGATGAAAAAAAAAACAAAAAAAAACTTTCTATTGGATCACTAAACTATATCTACTGCTGGAAAACTCTCACTGGGGCTCATTCAGTATTAGGAGTAACTGCACAAAAAGGTGCTAATCTGAACCTGGACAAACCATGTTGCAAATGAATTCAATCTTTTTGCATGCAGAGGAAATAAAGGCTGATATTGATTATTGCAAAGAAATACTGAACAGGGTTATATTTAAACACAAATATATAACTGAGCTACACCTCACAGCTATTTCTGTTTGCTCCTTTTAAACATGCTCCCCCTGCAGGTCAAAATGGTTTTGTTGAGGTGCAGATTTTCTCCTGTTTTACTGTCACTTCCAACTCTGGATCAGACCCACTGTCTCCTACATGACATTCATATTATCCGACAGCAGAACAGTATCCCAACACCACACCTTAAATGTAGTTTACCAATAGGCTATATGAAACATTAAACAGCAGAGGACACAGGATGAAAAGACCACTTTGGGACATCTTTAAGAATTCCACTTACCGGAACACATAGCAGCCAGATTCATTTTCATTAGTAGACGTACACATTTGAAAAAATAATCTCTTGTAGCTAAGGGTATGGGTTACAGTAAATCCCTTCTTTTTGCACTAATTTACTACCCATAACTCTGTATTCTATTCTGTTACTATATATATATATTTATTTATTTTTTATTTTTTTATTAATAGTAATAAGCTGGCTTTGAATGATTGATGTGGGGTATACCAGAGGATTTAAGTTCAGCCAGGTGAATATAATACAAAACTAAGGTATATCCAGGCAAGTAAAAGCAAGGGTTTAGGATTATTTTTAAATCAGTGCTCCTTGATAAACATTGCCATTTAACTTAAGCTGTACATGTAATAAACACATTTTATATATTTATTGAACGTGCACATTAAACTCTATTACACACTCTCACACGTATGGTCAGTGAAGAAATTTAAAATTAATAAATCTTTGCTGGCAAAACTATTTTAGCCATATTTTAATTTTAAATTAATTACAGGGTAAGTGAGAGGGGAGGAGAGAGAAGTGGGGAGGGGAGACAGACCACATCCAGCAGTTGCAGCCACAGCATGGAAATAAGCCTCTCTGCCTTCTGTCCCACAGTGTAACAGATCAGCTGGCAACTACTGGCGTGCTCCTTTTAAGCAGGATTAGCACTGTAGTTCTGTGCTTTATTTCATCTTGCTCATCACTCCAACTGTTTGTAAAATGTCAGTCCCAGTACCTGCTGACGATGAAAAGAGCCTGCAGCCAATACAGATGTTTAGTATAAGCAGGAGGCCTGTGTAGAACACTTGCGCTCTCTACCAGTATACAGACACAGGCTTGGAATGGGGAGACCCAGTTACAGTATATAGAGCAGAGGTGTTAGATTTAACAGCAGGCATCGTAACGGATATCTATTGTTTTAAGCTGCTGATAAAATATAGATAAATGAGATGAGAAACCCATTTTTATCAACACTGACAGCACATGAACGCAGGCAGCACGAAGGGAAGTTCTAAATGCTGGCAATCAAACCTTATTCTAAAGAAAAAAAAAAATACATTAAAGAAAATCCCTCCCCACAATGTACAACCCAAACATTGGTAGGACGTCTTATTTCATGGTTTATGAAATGGGCCATGTTCTGCTGTAATGTTAACCTTATGAAACATAAAAATCAATGCGGATAAAAGTACATCTACATGGACAGACACTTCCAATCACACTACTATAATTATTATAACTTATACCAAAACAAGAATATCCCAACACATTTCATAGCACCATGCCATCTAAAACCAATATATGAATATGTTACTATGGCCTTTGCACGGTGCTGTGGATTCTGTGTGGTGCCTTATAAATAAACGTTATTAATAATAATAATAATAATAACGGCCCGGATTCACACCACCGTACGGGTTCCACACACTGTCCTAATTTCCCGATAGTAGCTACTGCACATGCATAGTAACTATTTTACATAATCTACGTATCGTTTCGTTACATAGATTGCATATATGCAGTCTTTAAGACCACACGTGCGCAATCTACGTAACAAACCGCTAGTAGTTAGTGTAAAATAGTGACTATGCACGGGTAGTACTTATAAACCGAAAAATAGGCACGTAAGTTAAAAATTTCAGGGTTGTGAATCCGGTCTTATGTTAATATTTGTTTGGAACATCTGTAAAAATTAATGTAATGTAACTTTAAAAAAAAAAATTGTAACAAATGTAATCATATATATTTGTATCATATCTATATTTGTATCTTTAAAGACCGCATGTACGCAATCTACAAACGAAATGCCACGTAGAATACGTAAAATAGTTACTACGCATGCGCAGTAGCTACTATCGGGAAATTAAGACCGTGAGTGGAACACGTACGGTATTGCGAATCCGGCCTAATAATAATAATAATAATAATAATAATAATAATAATAAATTATGCCCTTTGCCAATATAAACTGTATAGAAAGTTGATTTAATAAAGCAGTTTTTAGGTAGCAGACATAGAAAGTCAAACTCCTGAAGTATAGATTATCCATATAAATCTAGAGTGCCTTGATTTTACTTTCATGAAATATTTCTAGCCCAACCACATCATCTGATCATCTGATCCCTGGGTTTTTGCAAGCTTCCAAATTTACAGTAATGTCCGCGGCACTGCTCTGCAGCACATAGATGTTCAGATTTGTAATGCCTCATTAAAAGAGGAAATGAACGCCCTTCAAATGCAGTCTTATGTCAGTTACCAGATATTTCAGCAAAGTCTCTCAAATAAGATCTCCTACTATTACTACACACCAAATGCTGGAAGTGATGTTCAAAGCAATAGTTCCACCTACAGCTGAAAAGGCTGAAAATAGAATACAGCTGAAATGAGCTTAAACAGACTGCAGAGACAACCTACCCTAGCTAATCAGTTCTGTAGCAGCCTGAGCGGAACAGGCCATTATTGTCTAACGCTGACATCTATTCTTATGTCAAATAGCACTTTATTTTTACAGAAAAAAAAAATCACTCGTGACCATTTAAAGCAGAAATGTTACAGAAAGAATATTGAAAACATAAGATCTTACAGTTACTGGATGTTTACATAGCTGCATATTGCCACAGAGATAACACAACACAAAATATTTCGTACCCAAATAAAAATGTAAATGCATGGGCTATATTTTAAATCAGCAAGTAAAGCACTATATCATAGGGCATGGGCATCTCTGGTACACAGATCAGCATTGCAGTGGGAAACAGGTTCTTGGTGTGACCGAGCTACCTTCTCCCTGACATTATGTCCCTATGTAGTAATGTCTGCATGATAGTGTAATTTGCCAGTTTTCTATAAAAGGATACCACCAATTTAACAACTAGCAGGTTTAGAACTATGGTCACTTCATAATTATATAGGGGCTGATTCAGAGTTACACCTACACCTATCTTTAGGTGCAAGTGTAGACTTGAGCAATACCATGTTAAACTGCAAGGGGAGGCAAATTTAAATTGTGAAAGCAGAATTAGAATTGAGAGGTGAAGTTTCTTAGCGTAACTCTATTTTTATAGAATTAACATAAAGCTATGCAGTATTTGAGTTCTACTTGTAAAAGTAACAAGTTTTCCCTGCATGCAAAAGGATTTAAATGAATTAACACCCCTTACTTTGAAAAATGGTTTAGCCGAGCTGTACACTTGCACCTAAAAAATAGGTGTAAGTGCAACTCTGAATCAGCCCCATGTGTGTGTTTGTAATAAGTATATATTTTTTCTCGCACAGATAACTGTCGACAGTTGAGTATTTTGTTAGTCTCACATCTATTACAAATATATATTACATTTGTTACATTTCTTTTAGAAGTCGCTTGCATTACATTACCAACACAGGACCACATTCACAGCCCCAAAATGTTTAACTTATGTGCCTAAATTTCCATTTATAGCTCCTACACATGCGTGGTAACTATTTTACGCTATCTACATAGCGGGTTTTTTACGTACATTGCGTACATGTGTTAGCAGCCTTTAAAAATAAACAATTTTATGAAATAAGCTGCAATAAACATATAACTGAAACCTATGCGACTGTTAAACCACCTATCAGACTGTATCACTGGGCGCAGCATTCAATATATCCTTAATGGCATTACATTAGACTCTACCGAGGAGGAAAGGGATCTAGGGGTCATTATTTCCAGTGACTTAAAGGTAGCCAAGCAATGTAACAAAGCAATGAGAAAGGCAAGTCAGATGCTTGGTTGCATAGGGAGAGGAATTAGTAGCAGAAACAGGGAAGTAGTGATGCCCCTTTATAAATCATTGGTACGCTCTCACCTAGAATACTGCGTTCAGTTCCAAAGGCCAACTGGAGGGTGGTAGATTCAGAGGAAACGTGCGGAAAAATTACTTCACTGAAAGGGTGATCGTTAAGTGGAATAGCCTCCCATCTGAGGTGGTTGAGGCCAATACAGTAGAACAGTGTAAACATAATTGGGATAAATATAAGGATATCCTAAATTGTAAACTTGAGGGTAAATAGGGTCTAGGGTCAGTATAGTTTTGAATAAACAAATGGGCAGACTGGATGGGCCATGTGGCTCTTATCTGCCGTCTCTTTTTATGTTTCTATGTATGCAAAACTAAGAACAAGATATAACAAAAGCAGATCTTTCCTTTTACTGGAATGAATGAGAAATAGGGAGAGAACATTGATAAACACCAGCATTTAATTAGAAGTATTTTTTAAACCACTTTTGGATATGAATTCAATTGTACCAGTTACTTAGTGATGTTTTGATAAAGGCTAAAATGGTGTTAAGTGAATTAATCCAAATCACATCAATCCAATCCTTATTTGTTCCTCTGGATTACACTGACAGCAAATCAATAGTGAGCACAAGATTTATGCCCAGCCTACACAAGTGTAAACTTTGAAGTAATCTGCTCCACTATATCAGTGCAGAAACAGCCAATCAAGAATAAGATCACAAATGCGGGATATTCATGATTAAGGAAATAGATATAATCAGTGCACTGAAAAAATCAAGTCAGTACTTCTAACACTAGCAGGGGACACACAACAACAGCAGGTTTAACACAAACTCACACTTGCAGATTTTAAATCTAATACGTTAAGGGTCCGATTTAAGTGAACGTTATTTTGGTTGCGATGCTAATTGCGCTTATAACCAGCTATTATGGTAACCAAAATTAGCTGATTTTAATACGCACCTGTAACGGGGTGCATATAAAAATCAGCGCTATAAATTCAAGCAATTAGCTTTGCAGCCAAAATAATGTAGACTTTGCATTCAATTTAATCGGGCTGTTTAAAAACCTATTCTAGTCTCTGGCATAAACTACTGAAACAATGCAAAAAGTTTGCAGTGTTTACCAATTCACACTGACTGAAAAATGTGTATTTGCAACAGAGGAAGTACCATGGAGAGTGGATTCCACCTTCACCCTTGTGTATAATGTACACATGTAATGATTGCACAGATATGCTAAGACACTACTGCAGTATGAAGAAAAAAGTTATAAAATGTTCATCATTGGCAAACTCAGTGAAAGTAGAAGTTATTGCTTGCTCTGCTACAGTGACCTTTATGCCAGAGTTGAATTAGAATCCCAATTTAAACATCATTACAGCCAGAGGACACTTTATAGGCGATTTTTTTTTTTGTTACGTGCAGCCATCACTGTAAATCACAAAAAAGCCAAAAATAACATATCTTTTAGACTTCTAAGTGTCCACCAATATGAAACCCAATGTTATATAATAAATAAATGATGCAAACCACAAAACTGTTAGGAATAAAAGGAAAAACAGTGGAAAGGAAAACACTGTGTAAGTGGTGCCTATAGAAACCAATAGGATTCAAGCTACCATCTGCTACAATACACATTGATGGTTATGTAGAATCTGATTGGAAAGTATTGGAACATGATCCCATTTAACTCTTAATTATCATAAACAGCTTACTGTTAATAGGGCCTGCATCCTCTTACATTACCTGTACGTAACTATATGCATTACAGCAACAGAATGTAACAAGATGCACAAAGTATATGTGTACAACTGTATTTTCCTTCCCTGAAAGATTGTATAAAGCCTACGTCTGCCAATCATATCACACAACATCTATCTTGACAGTATCTATTACCAAATAAAATATAACAAGTCCCTGCTCAGATGAGCCCCATACTTATGTGAAAGACTGAGCATTCCCAGACTGTGTTTTTGGCCCTGCCACAAGTATTTTATGGTCTGCCAAGTTTCAACTTCCAAGTATAGCCAGCAAGACTGCACGCCATCAGGTTACCTGCAGCTAAAGATTTTACTGATGTCTTCATGAACAACACACTCCAACGTTTTGTCGGGCAGAGATACAGACTGCCAAGTATGGGAGGGAGGGATGCCCTGCACACTAACACTTGGCTGCAATAACGTCTGAGCACCACTCGATTAACACAATTAAACCAAGGCAGGAGAGTGCTCACTTGTATACTATGTCCCCTGTAGGAGCGGGAGGCACACACGTGCAAGCATCCAATGCTTGTAATTACAGCAAACTATGTTATTTTCCCTTCAGACTGAAGACAACATCCTGTTTGTGAAGAGGTGGAGAAATCCTCACATTTAGACAAATCCTAACCACCAATTAAATCCCCTTCCTCAAAATGACAGTCACAAGCGCACACTGGCATCATGTGTTTAACTCTGGAACTTTACAGACCTGTTTAAAGCTTGAGATGTGCAGAATATCTAGTTAACCCTTAGGGTGCCAGAGAAGCTTTAGAACAAAGCGCGTATAAAACAACTCCGATTAAGATACATGGTAGTCATTAGCCCCCATATGGTTAAACAGGCCTTTTTTATATGGCAAACCAATTATTCTCAGCAGTGTGAAGGTTCCCTGCCATGCTTTACTGTGTAGTTATAGAGAGAAATGCTATGTATCCTAAATTCTACTTAACAGATGCTGTAAAATTAGCTTTACTAGAGAAACTCAAGACATGCTAAATGTCTACCCTAGTACAGCTATTTACCCCAAATAATATGCCTATGAGCACCGCAACTTAACCAATAATAACGCAGAAGCAGACACAATCCAATAACATTATTATAATGTCTTGTCCCTGAAACCCCTGGAAACATATATACCTAAGACCTCCTCCTAAGTGTACTCTATGTACTAGTTCCTATCTCTGCTGTACTACAGGGTGTAAACCCACAAGACCACTAGCCTTTATTATCAATTGTATCTTTTTTCTTGCTGTAAATACTTTCAATTAAAAAATATAAAACAGTAGCCAAGGACCTGATCCCGATTAAAGTCCTAAATCCGTATAATAGCCTCCACTTCTGCGTTCAGAACACTAAACTGTACATAAGAGCTTACTGTACAATACCTATGTATCTTATACACATGGCAGGTAGGCCAGCCCTCTGTGTGGAGGCTGAAATCCACACAACATGCACAATAGGGCAGTTGTGTTCTAATGTGGGAATATTGGTACAGCCAGTGATCGATTTCGGACTTTTTTTTTGGTTATTGTGTTATTTAGATAATATAATTTATATATTTTATTTTATATATGGAAAAATAATGTATCCCGATTAAAGTCCTAAATCCGTATAATAGCCTCCACTTCTGCGTTCAAAACACTGAATTGTACATAAGAGCTTACTGTACAATACCTATGTATCTTATACACATGGCAGGTAGGCCAGCCCTCTGTGTGGAGGCTGAAATCCACACAACATGCACAATAGGGCAGTTGCGTTCTAATGTGGGAATATTGGTACTGGCAGTGATCGATTTCTGACTTTTTTTTGGGTTATTGTGTTATTTAGATGATATATTTAATATATTTTATTTTATATATGGAATTACAAAATAATGTATAAGAAACCGGTGCCTGACTGTAAGAAGATAAATATAATATGTAAAGAACAACCAACTCTCTAATGTCAGCACTGTGCAAATTTTTATATCAAATCTCCATTTATCAATTTCCACTTAGAGTATAAAAAAAAACACCATGACACCACATGAAACCCACAGCAAAAAAGCTAATAAAAAAAAAAGTGAATGAAGTGCAAGAAACATACATAGTATAAAAGAATTCAGTCAGGAAACGGAAGTTTCGGAAGGACTCCTAGTCCTTTACTCTAAAGATAGATAGATAGATAGATAGATAGATAGATAGATAGATAGATAGATAGATAGATAGAGAGGGGGAGAGAGGCTAGAAATACTCCTTAACAATTCAATGAGGAGTGAGTATTTTTGCTCTGTCAGACACTGAAAAAAAAATGCAATTATTAGTATGGCATAATGAATACAGGAAGTCATTAAAGAGCTGTGATTAAAATAATACTATATCTATCACAGAAGTGGCACAAAACACTATGTATAATATACTGAAGGCTGGCAGCTTAAAACCATGCTCAGTACTTGCATGAGCACTGTCTTAAACAGCCAGCGCTAACAGCTGGCTTAAAATTTCGTGAGTGTAAGGGAGCCCCTACCCCTAGGTCCCATAGCAGCCACATCCCCTGCATCAACAGTAGGTACACCACTGCTTAGAAGTATATTTAACATCACTTAACTTGATAGGAGTGTAACTAACTGCAGACTTTTCTAGCTACATCTATACTAATAGAACACACAGTAAAATAGCACGGGCGGGTGAAATTGAAAATGCAACACCATTTATTAATTTTAAAGACTTATCCACTGCCCTAGGAACTCCTCGAAGGGGAAGAACGCGTCTGAATTTCACCATTCTGTGCCACAGGCAGTAAGTGAGAGAAACTAAACAAGTACGTCCCAATGGGAGCTGAAATGCCTGCAGCTGCTAATGACCTTACATACTTTGCAGGAGAATTTTTGATGTTGTAATTTGTTATTTTTGGTTGTTTTGTTTTGGTTTTTTGTATTTTTTTTTTTTAAAGACAATTCCTGTTTTAGGTTGTTCCAAGAGAAAACCTGATGTTTCTAACCAGATGATCAAAATATAACCAGCATTGCTTAAAACATCAGTTTAATAACAGATAATAAAAAACATGCATCGTTTAATCTACTTAACTACTTGTCACTTAGATTTTATGCATGCAAATTATATCTGCTCAGATATGACAATACAGGCTGAATACACATTAGGCCAGTAGCCTAAGAATTACTGATAATATGCATATACATGATGAATAGGCTTATAGTTTTCTGCATATTAGCTTTTATTTCCATGTGCCACCTTTGTGGCTGCAATTTATTCTTTACAGTCAGTGGGGGATGAGTCAGATTTTCAGTAAAAATATATAGAGCAAGTTTGCACCTCGGCAAAACCAACATAAAGATGATAAAGATGATAAAGAGGGGGCGGGTGGGATGCTAATTTAAATTCAGCAGGCTGGATAAAAAGAAGAAAAGAAAGGTGAAGTTTTCTAGCTCAACTTGGAAATTTGTTTAGCATTTGTATGCTATGTGGTCCCCATTCTGGGTTTTGTACATGACACCTTTACTGAACTATAGTTCATTTGTAAAATTCAAAATTGCCATCTGCACAAAAAAATGATATTGTGTTTCTGTGCAGAAGACATCAAAGCATATATGTATGTATTTTGTTTTTTTGTTTGATTTTTGTACACCAGATTTGACACACACATACAGACAACACAAAAAATCTGCATTACAATTCACTGTCCGAATTTTTCCTTATTCTGAAGTTAAGACAGACGTACGTACGACACCTAAAGTTACAAAACTCCCAGGAGGAAAAAAAATCCAGGAGACAAATGCAAGTGCTTGTAAGAGGTAGGATTGGGTTTCACCAATGGTATCTGCTAACCTATCATTTAGAACACACGCAGAGACACAAATGACTCACAATCATGGGAAAGGTCATAACCTTAAGGGGCAAAAGAATTAGAAAAATACATGACAATATTACATTTTCATTTTTTTAAGGGTGCAATATTATTGTATACATAGTCAGTGTTGTTCCATGTTCAATCATATTAACAAGAGTGGCAATTATTTCTTATGGGTCTACAAAATGGACATAGATGAAAGCGCATGTGTGTACAGAGATGGTGACTGCAAACCTTGGGTTTCTCCAGTTCTAACTGTTGCTCTCTGATACACATGTACGATATTGCCAAGCAAAGAAGCAAAACTATTAGCACAGGTATTTGAGTTCTATCATCCTCTAATACACAAATATCATGCATGGAATTAGTGTATTGTATTACAGATTTCAGATCTTCAAGAATGCCATACACTGTGTGGCATCAGTACGTTAAAACTGTATTATAGCACATGACAAAATGACACACAAGTAAACTCTACTGGGCGCAAGGAAATCATCTCATGGGTATGTCACTCCTACTTATATTCCATATACTATTTATACATATTTTTAATTACTTATTACTGATTATATTGTAACTAGATGAAATGACTGAATAGCTTCTGATACCTCTTTGAAAAAGTCCCAGGGACGGGAAAAAACGCACAGGGATTGTTTTTCTGCCATTGCTGCCTCTCTCGTATGCCAGCTAATCTATTGCACACTGATTTTCAATATTGAACATTGGACTTGATAGGTAGTTCACTACCAATGCTCTGATTTCTTGAGTTAAGGAGGAATCGTTCGTACCACGATCTACATTTGGGAGAATATCATGCTTTACAACCAAAGCCTGCAGATGGCTGTCTCCGCACATTCATATCAGATGGAGCCTGGCTTATTGATGAGATGAGTCATTTAGGATACATAGGGCCTGATTCAATTGCCCGTGATCCCCGATTGCGTTGCTTCTTCTGCGAATTTACAGTGCACATAGAGGTGCACATTAAAATTTATGATTTTTACTTACCGTAATAGACGGGAATAGGCGCACTAGGCGCTTTTTCCCGTCTTTGCAGGCGATTGAATCAGGCCCATAGTATTGAGTTCCACTGGAGAAAAAGACCTATTGTGGATACACAGAGTTGCACTTACACCTTTTTTTTTAGGTGCAGGTGTAGACCTGAGAAATACCATGCTGAACTGCGAGGGGAGCCACATTTACATTGTGAAGGCAAAATCATATTTGAGAGGTGAAATTTCTTAGCTCAACTCTATTTTATAAACTTAAACATAAAGCTATGCAGTATGTGAGTTCTGTGTGCAAAAGTAATGTATTTTTCCTGCATACAAAAGATTTAATGAATTAGCACCCCTCACTTTGCAAGATGATATAGTTGAGCTGTACACTTACACCTAATTTTCCCTTACTCCCAAACTCTGAACCAGCCCCACAGTGTCTAACATTCCTGGAGAAAGACGTCTTCCATTAACTGTGGTAACCCTCATTCCATCTAGAACAACTTCATTATATTGTGAGTTGCACTTTTACTCCTCCTACTCATTTACTGGGACTACTTAGCTCTATATTGTGCAATATTGGATGTTTTATCTCCCCTATATTGTGGTTCTAATAATCTGTGCATTATCTCCCTGTTTCCCAGTTTATTTATTTTGCTTATATTGTTATCAATATCTATACATTTAGAATATTTTATATGCTATTATTAGATTGCTGCAGCTGTTTTGATTAATTCATCCATCTATATGCTTTGTTATTTTAATTGCGGTGCTCTTTTTGATGATTGCACAGCTTCTGATCCATGGGAATTTGGTGCACAATGTATAGACCTCTACTTGCTATATTTGCTGCTGATAAATTCCATGCTCTATTGACAACAGATCCTTATCAATAAAATAATGGCATTGGAGGCCTACAAGTCTACTCTTTCGCAAAACCCTGAGAGAATACCATTCTAACTTTCAACATAAACACCTTTCAATGTATTTGATGCAGGTTAACTTTTTTATTTATTAATTTTAATATATCTTAACACCCATTGATATTCTAGTCAGATACAAGGCCCTCGGCTTTTGATACACTTTGAAAAACTCTAACCTCTCCCCCAAGAAATTCCCCAGAGGCACCCAACACAGTGAATGGAACATCAGATGTGTGTAATAGAGAGATGTTAAGTCCATTTTAGCCTGGCAGAAACTTATTTTTTGTGGTTGAGAAAACTTGAATTATTCATACTTATTTAATTTTTTAACATGTATATTTGAAGTAGATATTACAGAATAGATCAGCATAAATGTTGGATAAGGTGTGTAGGACTTATTTAAAGATTGCTATGTGCTCTTGCTCCAAAACTTGGTGACCTCTTCAGCTGAGATGCGTATTTTTTTTTCCAGCTTCACAGAAAAAAACGATATAATCTCCAATACTCCCTGGCGTGCTGGTGCTACCAGATAGCACAAAGAGGACAGCCACTACAGGCAGATTTTATATCCTGCAAAAGGAGAAGAGCTTACACTTCAAATGAGTGAATCTCAGAGCTATGAGTGGGCTTACCTCGCCTCTTCAGTCATGACAGGGCCACAAGGTATTGATACATCTGCCACCATGCAACAACCTGGCTTGTCTACTGTCAAGAGTTGAAATCATAAAAGGAATAAGCCTCCTTTAACAGCATCTTGCTGAACATTGGAGCTGTCAGACTATTGTTTTCTCGCTCTCCTGGATGGGGGCTGCTGTGGGCTTACAAAACCTGTCAGTTCTGTAAAAATAAGCTTTTAACCTCTGGTTTTTTTTCCTGTGACTCCCTTGTTAGCACTTCAGCACCCTGCCATGGGTCTTACTGTAAAAAGCTTATCATTCTGAAAGAACAATTAACACAACTGTTAACAATGGAAACAGAGATGTGAAAACCTAAAGCCACGTAAATTGCTGCCATTCAGTTCCTTCCTTTAAGAGCACTATGTTAAATTGAATCGGCTGTTTAAAACCGTATTATCATTAAAGAAATTCTACAGTTGCTTAATGTGATTTTTTTCTTGTGCTATACAATATAAAGATCTAAGTTATATGTATTACTGTCCTGATCCATTCCTCATCAGAATGAAGGAAGCTATTTTATCAATAAAGTGTCCGGACCGGAAATATTAAGTTGTGATCACAATTGTAAAAAATCCCTGTAAATGCAGGATATCTCATCACAGAGAAGATTCATATAAACGTGCAGATACCGCTGTTGTAAATAGAGTCTTCTGCACTATGTGGTTTATGACTCTAGACCTGCAGGTAGCCCAGTGCAGCATGAATTAGAGGAGGAGCCAGTCTCTACTGCTGAACATCGTGAAGACAGCATAGAGCACTAAGTCACAGGCCAATGGTGTCTCTGGAAACCTCGCCCTCCCAGATCAGAGCAAAATGGTAAAATGAAAAAGGATATTTATTACTTACTGCAGAATTTCAATGTTAGTCACTTCATCTGCTTAATTCCTTCCCTTAACATTCACGGAAATCCAAAAAATGGAAATAAATAATCTCTCATGCTCATTTGACACATTGGGCCTTATTCACACATGCAAATCCATAACGTACCCGCACCTAAATTTAAACTCCCTCCCACATCACTCCCCCGTTTTTTTAAGAACCTAAGGCACTTAAGAGTGTATGTGTCCGCCTTGACTTCCTGGGCGTATTATCCATCTTAAGAAGGATAATACACAGAGTTTCCTTCACCACGCCCTCTCTGGCTCATTTAAATAGCTTTCCCCCACCCACTCTTCTTAAATATGTTGTGCGGTCTTTAAAGACTGCAGGTAGTTGAAGTCCGTGCCCAAGTACTACGTACATTGTGTAGTCACTATGACTACGCATGTGCAGTACTTAAATTCTTAAAAATATGCACCTAAGAAGCAGCTGCTTTTTAGGTGTGAATCCAGTCCTTTATGACAAACTAAAAAATTCCAGCCAGTCCCCTCCATTCCTATTCTAAGTGGCTAAATCAATATGGTATATATATTGCATAACCACGTCTCCTTTTCCAAGATCTTAGAACCTAGGACGAGCTGCACGTATGTTGCATAAGCAGCAGATGTACTTGACATGGTATACAGGACAGGGAGGAAGCGTTAAGTGTACATAGTTTCTTCCCCTCTATCTTTTGGATTGTTTAATTTAAGAGATGTCTATTGGTATTGGGAGGAATTCTCCTTTTACACAACGCTGTGTTCATTTACATAGCCAACATGAAAAATAAACCAATGGGAAACGATTAATTGCTTAAAGCCACTTACTTTCATTGCCTTCTTAATGTAAGGGATTTGTGTTCCGCTATTTAGATCCTCATTTATTATCAGTCTTCTCGCCCACTGGCCGGCCCTCACCACTCCACTGCCATGGATCAGAACCAACATTTTGTCTGGATTTGTCATTGCGTCCTTGCTCATAAAAATAAAACTCTTTGGTTCGGTTTCAGTAGCGTCTATCTGCAAAGAAAGAGATGTTTATTCATTTTATAATGCACCTCTGGAAAATGTCTTTCAGGGAGCATCATTTTGTATACATTAAAGGTGTAAATGTAACATTCTTTGTCTGCAGGTACAGTCAACCTGTACTTGGGGATAACTAAACAAAAAGATCAAAGGTAAAGAAGGGTAGAGGAAAGTAATATTAAACAATCAAATTTGGCTGTCATTACAAAATAAAGACAGCTGAAAGTTGCTTTTCGGCTGTCTCTAATTCGAATGACAGCCGTTGTAGAATTGAAGTTATACCATGTACGATATGTTCCTAATCATTAGAACTATTTACTGCTATATTGATTGACAGTTCTTACAGTACGCGTGACGTCATTGTAGTAACTGTATCATTTGTACACTTGTAAATCCAAAGTAGCGTTTCAAGAAAACTGGAATGTGTCCGTCTCCTGCGCCATTGTGCATTATACATTCCATAAACAGCTAATATATTTTGCCACCCATTCCAGCTTCGAATGGACGTCTTATTACTAACGAGCCACATTCTGTCTGCTGAAGGCTCCTGATGACACTTTTTCGGAATGATACAGAGAGCCTAATTCTGACAACCAGAGTAGATGAATTAGGAACTTAGAGTCATATAGCCATGTAAGACATAGCAAGCTTCATAGTACAATCAAGCAATAGGGGGTAATGCAGAAAGCAGACTCATGCCAGTTGCAAAAACCCATAAACCTGTTCCATTCTCTTAATATGGATTTCTCATTTGTTCCCTTCACCTAACACTTTCTTTCACAAGCGGCTAGCTCCATTTTGTGGCAGATTTGTCCTTCATTTGTGCAATGCAGATTACCGCCTTACTCCTTAACATTATTCTAGTCTTTACACAACAAATCATTTCCTCTGACATTTTAAATCTCTCTGTTTAAAAGTCCTAATTAAAACTTCATACAGCAGCAATTTGTATTTTTACTGTGGTAATTCATTAAACAAGGCTTTCACCGAGGAACGTCCATGAAAGGTCAGGGCTGAGCATAACCTTGTTTTATCGACAAAACAACCAATAACACATTTAGTCCTAAGAGCAGCAAGACTACAGAAAGCAATTTGTATCTATTAAAGCTGCATAGTCTGCAAGTTAACAACCCAGTTAAAAATAGATAAAGACAACTTACCGGGTCCAAGGGCATGAGTTAGAAAAACAAAAACAAATCTCAGGGTACATGAACACAGCTAGTACTTTGTAGGCCAACAAAAATATAAACTAGCCTATAGAAAAGGGCAAAACAATTATAAATATCATTTAAAAATTAAAAAAATGATTTTATTGATGGTTTTTAGTCCAAGCCAAGTGACAATGTACCGGATTCACCCCCCCCACATGTTTTCCATACGTGCGGGGGAACTCCCCCTATCACTCCCCTCTCTCGTGCGTAAAAGGTGTGGCTTACACAGCCATAAGGTCATCGGTCTGTCCAACCACTGATGCGCTCGCAAGTGGGATATCAATCCCACAATGTAAAATTTAAATGCTTCCCCCGCCCAGTCAGTAAAACCAACACACTCCGTAAGTGGGCTATCATCAGGATCTGTGGTTCCGGTCCAATCTTGTCATTTAGGTATATATATAAGAATTACTGTAACTGGATTAATCTTCAAGTGAAAGTCTTTCCCCATTGGATAATTCCTACTGTCAATGTAACTAGAGTAATGACACAGTGGTGGTGGTGGTGGGGGAGCTATTTCATAGTTTATTCCAGGGATCCTGTGTTTTAAGTAAATGTATTTTTGAATGTATACTTGTTTGCCTGAATTGATCTTTCAATGATAAAAGGACTGGCAATTTGGATAAACTTTATACAAACAATTTTCAAACCAAAACCAGATCTAAGAGCCTAAATTTTAACATTCTAATGTAGTTCATAACAAACAGATGGCATTTCAAAAATGAAGTAACAAAACTTTAAAATAATGTACCACTTTCATCTATCTAATGTTATGTTCCCTTGGTGCCACAAGAGATGTGGGCATCACCTTCTGAACTTCAATGCTCCAAAAGGCCTTTAAGCCAGCCTTTGTTTTAAACAATAAAGCAACATAAAGATAAAAAAAAAATGAAAAGACCCATAGAGCAAAACTTACAATAAAGTAACTTGCTACAAAAGCAACACTGATCTGCACCAATATAATAATTGATCTGCTGGTAAAAAAAATCATTAGACTTCTTCCTCCAATAAGTATATAAATATAATAGCCATCTTTCAATGATGCAGGAAATAAAGGCTCACAATTACTAAGGGCAGTTCGAAATATTCAGAGTTTACATTTACATAGCTTTATAGCAGGCCTGGCCAAGAACCTGTGCTCCATATGTTGTGAAACTACAAATCCAGCATATGCCTAGAGTACACCTGACATTTGCTGGTACTTTCACCTGGAGAGCCACACATTAGCCAGGCCTGCTTTTAAGGGTTTCTCAGCAATAGGCTGTCTTTAGGAACATCACCGAATGCAGTCAACAGTTTCTACCTGGGTTCAATTCTGATTAGTTTGTTATTGTTTGGAACACTTGTCTGTAACAGGTGTCTGATGGTTATAAAGTCACAAAAAAGTTAAATATAAATGTATGCACAAACACTAATAATCATTGTTCTCTTAAATGGATTAATTACTTAACGTTCTTTAGGTGGTCACACAATATTACTCCTCTGTATGTTTATTATCTACCCACTGTAACTATCCTTTTATATTTGATGTCATTCTCATTAGCTTTGATAGGGTCTCATATCTATAAGCTAATTTATTGACAAATGCAAGTTGCATATCATAGGAAAATTCAATATTTACTGAATATTTAGCACAACAGAAATTGTGAGAATAATAAATTAATAATAATTTTCCATAAAAATGTACATTATTCATGTATCAGCACATATTTACCGGTAAATAGACTTTTTGCAGATTGCAATCCTTCTCCAGTAATTCATATACATGTTTTGTTATAATCTAGAAAAGAACACAATATAGAATTATAAACCATTACACACACACACACAAAATACAATAAAAAAATTATTTTTCACTGAAATACTACAAGGTTTTATTCTGAAGTTCAGGTATAAATCAGCTGTAGAACATAAGAGAAGCCATTTTGTTGGTTACCACACATGCAGTCATTAGAAATGGTGGTTTGAAGGATGGATGCTTCCTCCACTTTGAGAGGTTGATAGGTACTCTTAAAACTGTAAAATAACCACAGAAGATGCACTGCTTTCATTATCATCATCATCGTGTTAAGTTAGTATGAATTTTTCTGCTGACCTGTATAAACTCGTTTATGTGATACCTACTGGAACTGATTTATTTATGTTTTTAATGATAATACAAACACAAGTAAAAATTTCCCCCAGATATTAGACTCTTTTTAAAAATTACTTTTAGTAAATTCAGTTATGTGGCTATTAGGATGTGCTTTCTTTTTGTATTGAAGCAGGTGTTCCTGTAGAATTTTAATGTGGTTTAATTACATAGTTAATCATTTTGGCTTATACACCGCTACATTATTTAGCCATGTATTCTCCTGGTACGTTCAATATGTATGAAGACACTTCTAACAGTAGAACAAATCGTAATGAACAATGGCCAATTAACATTGCTTATAAGAATCATTCACATAAGTATTTATAGAAGGAGAGAAACCTATAAATTATAGAAATTATAATGTATATTTTACATTAATGTATACATGAAGTCTTCTGTTACTTTCTTTCTAAAGTACAAATATTTATATAATTATATCTTAGCAGATCTAATCCTTTTTATAACATTATAATATATGATATTTCGGACACAAGGAGGTCAAACCACAACAGATTATACTTTGTAACCTGCCTTTAACAGCCCACATTTAATAAAATATATCATTGTCTTCTTAGTTAATAGAATCTTAATAGAATCTTAATGTACTTAAGGCAAAGACCCATAACACAAAGCAAAATGTTTAGATTTGTTAATCAGCATCAACATTTA
>WWET01000166.1:686150-723341 GCA_011038615.1 Limnodynastes dumerilii | reverse complement strand
GCCATTTTAGTCACCACCTTTTGCATCTGACTGGCTAGGCGATGGGTGGAGCTAATCCCAAATGTAAAACAAGGAAAGCCATCTATAAAACAAATTTCCACTGTGTTACTTACCATAGTGGTCAAAAGAGAAACGCAAGGTCTGCAATCTGTAATTATAGGCTAAAAACCATGACCAGTTATGTCTATCGCCACAAGCAATAGCGTTTATTAGCGTATGTGATGTATGGTTTTTATTTACTCTTTTGAGATTTTCATAAACAAATATTTCGTTAATAATAATTTGTAAGCACGGATTAAAAGCTTGGAAGACTGGAGCAATTTGGCAAGTATAAATGAGTTTAAAATATATATATTCAGATTTAATTATTTATTTATTAATAATAATAACGGGGCTGTGTGGGAGACACTACTGGCTGCAGCAGGCACTGTTGCCAGGCCATGCTAGCGCCAGCATGTCCAAGCTTTTAATGGCAGGCTGGGCTTGCTTCAGGCTGTAGTGCAGGGAGTATTTTAACTTTTATTATGTTTCGAGTGTTTCAAGGTTTTTATTATTATTATTTAGTTTTTCTTTTTTTTTTTCCAACAAGCTATTCAAGGACCATAACGCACACAAATGGCCGCAAAATAAAATACAATATTGCCCTATTTACAGCACAATGTGGGAGATTTAAGACCTTTAATTGAATTGGATGATTTTGTCCTGTCCTATTGGGTGCATTCAATTGAATCGGGCCCCACATGTCTGAATATCCTGCCCTGCATTCACAATGTGAAAATGAGTGGTAATTTAAGTGGGAAATGAGGGGTCTTAAAAATGCCTTTTATTTATTAAGTAATGATATAGAGAGAAAATTCTTAAAAGCAATATTGCAATTCAGTCATATTAAGAGGCCATTGCTCTTTGGTGGTAAAAGCATATTTGTAAGACTTCATTTACTTATCTGCTTGCAAATAAGCTGCATTTTGGTTTTTTTGTTTTGGTTTTTTTAAACACACACACTGACAATATAATCAGTGTTTCAGAGAAGAGATTAGCGCTTCAACACTACTCAATTACAGGTTTTAAAGCAAAAGCACAAAGATGTAAACTACTCATTTGTGGCGACATCTAAAAATACTATTTGTTTAAAACTATGTTGTCTTACTTAATAATACTTTAACGGTATTATTTAGTCTCGTTAACCCCCTTCCTATATTCATCAATATGTATCCTTCCTACAGATCCCTTTCCATTAAATAAAAGACACGTAAAAATGCCTGTGTATTCAACATGCGACAATTCCAAATGAAATGGGGTAAGATTCAATGTTAGTTCAGGTTCTTCTGGATATTGAAGTGAATTTGTTGTAGTAACAAGTGTTGTTATGCACTAGCTTCACTGTTGTGAGCATTGTAAGGGTCATATTCAGCAATAATACATTATATAATATGACTTTTATTATACATGTAATAAAGCATCATCAATGCTTAGCTGAAGTAAATAGCAGTGATAGTACAATATATTGATTTATTACCTTCCCAGCCCAGGGCCCATCAGCTCCTCCTCTACAGTGCAATTGGTCGATTACCGAATGCCGTCCTGACAACTGTTGTATAGCAGTCAAGTTTCCCCTGCAATGTAATGTGAGGGGGTGGCAATATTCCTATAACATATGTTAGTGATAGTGCGGCAAGATATAATAGGAGTGGTTGTTTTGTTGTAATTAGATGGGGCTCAGAGTAAAATAGTGTATTGTGGTAGTAGGTGGTTAGTAGGTGGTTTGAAAGGGAGTGTGTATAGGAGATATTTACTGATGCAATAGCAGTACCGATGATGTTTGTCATTGGCCCATAGTGGGTTGATTCAGGTGACAACACTCAATCTTGAGGTTGGACAAACAGAAAAACTCTTTATATTCCAAATAATTGCAGTCAGTGTACACAGGCACAATCACAGCAACCGTTCAAAACAAAGCAGCTAGATTTTCTGTAACCTACACCTTTCAGTCCGTATACAAATACGTACACAGTGGAGTATCAGTTTTTTGGCTTTTTTTTTTTTTAAACTTCAATCACCTGTTCAATGGTTTTTAAGAAGGTCTATTGAAAACCAAATAAAATAAAACGTTGGAAATATTTCCAGCTATTTTTGCAATAAACACAATTCATCATTTAGAAAATCCCAATTGATTTTTTTCCCCTTTAGATAAAGCAAGTTATTAGTATTTTGAGGTTTTTCTGATATACTGCAGTCATTTCATCACACATTGTATAACATTGCTAAATACAATAATGCCTAAAGGACACAGATAGTGAAGCCGCCTTCCAGATTTTTTATAAACGCCTTCAGAGTAACAATTCATATTGCTTCAAAGAATCCTGTAGCTAAGAGTATGAGGGAGTCCGGGGAATGGAAGAAAACTGCTGGCAGGTGGGGGAAGGTTTTGTTCACGTCCTTAACAAAACACAATAAAAAGATTTATTGTCTATAGGGCACATATGAAAGTCCCTCAATTTAACGAGGAAGCTGAATCATATTTGGACTCTGGTGATTTTTCAATTCTCTGATACAGACTACATAGAAAAAGAAGCCTCAAGAAAAAAAGACAGGGCATTGAGGTCTCTTTCTTTCAGAAGAAAAAGCCAGAGCGTACATTTTTGTGTAACAAGTTTAAGGCAGAAGAAGTTTTTGTACTAACTCTGACAAATGTTTCCTTAGACTATATAATAGAGTAGTTCCAACAAAGTTCTTACCCCATCATCTAAGGTCTCTAACAAAACTTGTATTTAAAATAGCTTGATATATATCATTATTGTCTAAAAGTGTAATAAATAATAACACCATTAGTAACACTCCCTTTTTTCATTTACTAGATCACTGGCTCATGTCTGGGACCCCAGTTAGTGTTACTGATAAGATAATAATAAGTAGTATTATGCAGCAATTGAAATAGACATAGTTAGATATTGGTAGGGAAAAGAAGTATTGCAGATTGCATTACAGAAGTCAGAGAATGAACTCAACCAACTCAACTATGCCACCTCCCCGGTCTTTTAGAATGGACCAGGGAAAATGCCCACCAATGCACTTTGGGGCTCTGTTTGCATGTCCATTTTATTGAGGACAGAAAAAACACATTGTAGTTAATGTAGTGGACGTTCATTTACCCTCTTCCATGTATATCACCTAGTAGTAGTTTCAGGTAGATGTTTCAATGTTTGCATGTTTCTTCTTTTAGGCTTATAATGTATCATAAAAAGTTATTTTTATTTATTTATTATTTTAATGGCAAGAAATAAACAAAAATAGCCTGTTTAAGATAATATATTATATTATATATATATATATACACACACATACATATACACACACACACACATACATACATATATATACACACACACACACATCCAAAATGTCATATCAATTATTCCCAAGTCTCAAAACCACTTTACCTCTCCTAGAGCTTCATAACGTTTCTGGTTCCATCTGTGCAAGTCCTCTCGATAGTTGAAGACAAATGGATCTCCAGTTTTAATATGTCGCAGCTGACCATCTGCAGGAAAGCATATTACAATACCAATCAAAATACATATATATCAACAGACTCTACCCTGAATTCCGAGATACTTGGTACCACTGGCTGGAATTCCAACATACCCCTGACTACTCCATCATCATAGGTTCCCTGGATTAAAACTCACCTCCTGACCTGACTTGCCCCATTCCCACGGCCTGGCTAGCTCGAGGTCCTCCTTAATAAAACTATCCCTTGGCAACTGACCTGAAGAGGCTGTCAAGTAGTAACAAACCTCACTCTGCTGTTGGACACTGTCAACCCCCCTTCTCTTAAGCATAAATATTATTATGATATGACCTTGTGTACAACCAAAAAAAAACAAAAAACATATACACAGTGTGTGTGTATATAGGTATATGGAGTGCATTGTGTGTGTTTATATGTATATGGAGTGCACTGTGTTGAGATGTGTGTGTGTGTGTGTGTGTGTGTGTGTGTGTGTGTGTGTGTGTGTGTGTGTGTATATGTTTTTTGTTTTTTTTTGGTTGTACACAAGGTCATATCATAATAATATTTATGCTTAAGAGAAGGGGGGTTGACAGTGTCCAACAGCAGAGTGAGGTTTGTTACTACTTGACAGCCTCTTCAGGTCAGTTGCCAAGGGATAGTTTTATTAAGGAGGACCTCGAGCTAGCCAGGCCGTGGGAATGGGGCAAGTCAGGTCAGGAGGTGAGTTTTAATATATATATATATATATCAGCAAGTTCAACACAAAACCAAGTTAGGTAATATCCATTAGCAACAAAATAGACAAGCTCAGTAGATGATCATCTAGGTGGGCTGGATCCAGACTTTAGAAGGAGCTTGAAATTAAAAAAAGAGGAAAGTTACTCCTGGGCAAAATAACGTTGATTTCAGGAGGAGTCAAGTTAATTGTATTCTTTGCATGCAGGGATATATCTTTGAATTGCTTACTGCACACAGATACTGACTAGCTTTACTATTACACTGTTATTTAGACTTGGGATAGGAAATATCATCTCTCAACTCTAATACTGTTTGCTACAGATGAAATATGACTCCCCTGCAATCAACATGGTTCAGCCCAGGAGTAACATTCCTCTCTTAGGCCCGTATTCAGAGTACCGGACGTATAACATATACGTCCGGTGTTTAGCAATTTTTACTACTGCGCATAGTAATTTTTTAACGTAATCCACGTTTCTTTTTCTTACGTAAACACGATCTGAAAGACCGCATTTATGCAATCTACGTAAGAAAAAGGTACACACATTACATTCAAAAATGACTACGCATGCGCAGCAGTAAAAATCGCTAAACAGCGGACATTTATGTTATACGTCCGGTACTCTGGATACGGGCCTTAATTTCAAGCTCCGTCTTAAGTCTGGATCCAGCCCGGTGAGTGTGGCCTCTTTTTTTCATGATAACTAAAATATTAAATCATACATAAAGAAACTTTAAATAAAGTAAAAAACATATCTGTGTATGTTAGCCTTACACTTGTGAACACAATACGGCTGTCCACCAGATCAACTGAACAATGAAAATAAAAGATTCAAAGTAAACATGCCACAGTACGTAACATTTTATATCGAAGCAGTAATGACTATACCTCCATGGGCCCTGCTCTGACTGGACATTAGCAAGGACATTGTGGACACACAAAAAATACTCTTTACAAGGGGTGTCTCTTGAGGTAAGTTAGCTCTCAATTTAAAAACAAAAGTATATGACCCAACATTGGGACTCTCATTGTTAGAGTTAGGACCACCATAAGCAGAAAGGCCTCGATGGTGGCTGGTGGCTTATCATATATTTACAAATATGTGTAACTGACGTTTCTGCATTTTATATTTCAGATAGAATGGTATAGTGTGTTACTAGTAATGGCAGTGTTGCTGGACATTCTCTATCCTGTGTGTATGTTACAGATAGAATGGTATAGACTGTTACTGGTAATGGCAGTGTTGTTGGGGCATTTTCTTTCCTTTGTTTCTGTTGCTAGCAGATTACCCCCCGGTCTTTCATGAACCTGTTTGAATTAACTTATAAAACTATAATTTTGTGTATACTCTCTTATCAAAGCATTAAATAAATCATACTATTAATTGGATGTAGGGTGAGGTTTGGCAATCTGACACTTTACAGTTTAATATTGTTATGTCAATGAAAACACATTGGTGCCTAAAGCTTACTGCAGCATAGGAGAAAAGGTGCATTTTGTGCATTTAAAGTAAACAAAAAAGATCCTGAAAGACCCAGATTATGTAATTTTGCTGGAATTAAAATGGTATTTTTATTACATTTTTTTTACTTTTTTTGTTTTTAGTCTTGAATATTAGAGACAGACAATATCTAGGTTATGTCTCTATGTGTAATACAACTTACTTTCATTAAAGATATATTCAAAACCTTCCAGGGTATCAGGGAATTCAAGAGGAGGCTCGTCTTTTTTCATCAGTTCATCCAAGTCTATTCTGGAAAGCAGATCTGAATGTAAAGAATAAAAAGAATACACTTCGATACTATTGTTTGACTTCATTTTAGAAAATAAGTTACATTTATACCAACTTTAAAAATAGTTTTCAAGTTATTATATCACTATTATCACTGTTCATCATAATATAGTTGTCTTTTTTTGTTAAGGGATAGTCATGTTGACTACGGTTTCAAAAGAGTAAACTTAACTAAAGTCAAAGCTATATTACTATTATATGTGGCAGTTGTATTTTAAAAAGTTATTTTGTCCTAAACAGTTTAAAAAGAACCTCTATAATTGTCTATGGTCACACTTAGATTAGTCTTCTATTTTTAAATCCATTGGATAGAAACTAATTATAATTACTATATGAACAGGTTTTCATGCAGTGCCATCATACTATATAGTGCTTTCTAATTTCAAACAATCATTATAATACAGGCCTGAGTAGTATAAAACAGACTGAGTGGGTAAGCTATCAAAACAACATAGTACATAGATATACAGCAGTGGCTACTGCAGGTAGTAATACAGACAAGAATCAACAGGGCGGTTTCAGCTGATCTGTCTATACTACTCGCTGCTGTATGTCTATGTACTATGCTGTTCTGACAGCTTGAAAAGTATACCTTCAGAGCAGCTTTGTACATAGATATACAGATTGGCTCCCTTAAAATACCAGAGCGTTTCTGGTGCGTTTATTTGAGGTTTTAAAAATTGATCCTGGCCATTAACTACAGCGATTTTTTGCCCAATCACCCGATAATTGGGTGATCAGGAAGATAATCGCTCTAGTGTACAGCCAGCTTTAGGACAGATACTGTAGGAAATAAAATCACTTCAACAGGTAAGCTGGCCATACACTAAAGCTATTATTGGCCCGATCTTTCAATAATTGTGTTACGGTAACGACTTTTGGCCGAGCATGTGATAATCGACCCAAAACCTCTTTTGTCCGATTTGATCGTTTGAAATATTTGATTTATATCGTGTTAATCCATGCGATAAAATGATAAATTGCACAGAGTATAGACATCTCACGATAATTTTGTAATCTTTCGCAATAAAGGGACGTTAGTAGTACTAGGCGGGATTATGCTAAAACCATATTACAGCTTTCTGTTTCCGTCTCAAAGCCTTGTACGTGTGTCCTGTGACGCAGCCGCATCCTCCTCCTTCTCTCCTTCTGCTGCAACAAGGCCACCAGAGTCAGAGTGAACATTCCGCAAACAGAAGCGCGTTCATTCATCTCAGCTACGCAACAAAAGAATATTCGTCTACAGAAAGTTTATTACGAATTCTTCCTGGACAAATTTCCTCTGCCCCATGGTCAGGACAGCCCCTTACGTAAATACAGAATTAAAAATCGAACGATATATGAAATTTATCGGCAGGTGTATGGAAAAATGCAACTTTTTACGAACGATAACAGTGGTGGAGAAATTGGGCTTTCTACCCTTTTTTTAGACAATTATAATTAGTGCGGTGTATGGCGCCGATATCGCTTGGCACTCTAGCGGAAAAATCGTGAGGATTTTCCAGGATTTTACGCGATTTTAGATAATCGCTCTAGTGTATGGCCAGTTGTACTGGTAAGGTTTCCTTAGAGCCTAAACATGAAGCCTTTACACAGAGTGAAACCTGTTTAATAATGTAAATTATCTTAATTGTTCTTCAGCAGCAACACACCTTGAGGTGGAGATAAATCTCTCAAGTCCTTTCTGATGCTATGGTTCAGAAAAGGCCAATGACTCATTAAAAGAGAAACAAGATTACACCATATTTGTACTGATTAGGATGAGAAAGCTACATCAGAACACGAAAGAGAAATATGCACTTGACCCACTGAACTGACTAAATCCTACTTAGACTTACAATGGCTGCAATAATAAGTATACTATGAGCAGATTAGTTTCCCCAGGTTCATCTGATTGACTTCTATCACAGCACTGCACATTTTCTCAGTCTTCTGTAATTAAATGCATAACAGAAGTGAAATGAGAAATCATTTCCATAGCCTATTTCTGGAGATTTCCCATGTCTTTTCAGACCAGGAATAACCTTGTACTATGTAGCTATGTACGTTACCAAAATGAGGGTAGTTATGGGGGGGGGGTTGAGGGTTATGTAGCGGTAAAGATTAAAGAGCATAATGAAATAAGTTTGAAAGCCGCTGGCAATTTAAATACTTAAGGAACCTGCATCAACATGCTCTTTCATATGTACACTAATCAAAGACGTGCATTAATCCCCACAGGTGTCTGTGACCTCTTCACTTACTGCAGTAACCAGGCAAACGTTTCAGGGCCTGCAATAGATTTAATCTACCTATTAAGCATTGTACACTATGGTTACTTATCATATAATGCGCCGGTTTCATTATAAGAAAATATGCATGTACTTGGATTCTGTCTGTATTAGCTTTGCATTACTTGTGCTTGGACATTTTGGTTTACATATGGCAACAAGAGTAGCACGCCTGCTTTACATCAAGGTCTGCTACCTAAATATTCTTCCCAGATCAGTTTTCCAGGATGGTTGTTGACCTCGCTTCTACTCTTAGGGACACACCTAAGCAATCATATTGGAGATACGATGACTCTTGCAATTTCACTGGCTGTTGAGTATGCTGATGCAAGTGCCAATTAATCAGCAGACCTGAGATCATCATCTCTCCTAACAATCTGCTGAAAAACAGATTTTGTACACACCGTACAGATATCTTCCCATGCTGCAGAGAAGACGCCAGCAAAGTTGTACATACTACCCACATTTGTCCGAAATCTTAACATCGGTGATCATGATTTTTAGGACTGTTAAAAACCAAATAATCAGATTAGACCTGTGTTATCGCAACAAATCACGATCGTGACATGAAAGCACATTTTCCCATAAGAAAAACACAGCACCTCTCTAAAATACACTACTGTTAAGAATTAAAACCTTAATAGAATTGTGCAGTGGTAAATAATAATTAAATCAATAACTGAATAATTTTATAACTAGCCTTCAGAACAATTAGATTGTTAAATTCTAAAAGGACTTGTGGTACACACACACATTGTTATGGTAGACTGTTACTCTGTTAACTAAGCTGTTGTTCTAAGGGATATTTCCCTTTGGAACAACATACCTTTCTAGTCTTCATTACAATGTGGATTCCAATCCTTCCCTCTTATATGCCTAAACCCTCTATCAATGTTTAGAGACCCAACACCTGGCGACTGATCTATAGTGAGCAGAGCAGCAGTTATCCAGAGGGTAAGCGGTGAGGTTCTCCCTAAACACTTCTATCGTGTGACTGAAAATAGCACCATGATGCACTATGGAGGACACATCACACTAAACATGCATTACGTTTAACAAGAAACAAACGCTCAACGCAGGCCAATATGGAATGCGGGATTACTACTTACTGAAACATTACACCTCTGATACAATAAATAATCATACCTTTTAATGCAGTTGTCTTTTCTTTTTCATCTGGACCTCCTACTTGTTGGAGCTGTGCCATCCTTAAGCCAACAAATGAGTAGACTGTTACAAAGAAGAAAATGGACATCAATCTTCTTGTTCACCCCTATAGAAAGAAAACAAAAACCATAAGAACTAATTTATTTCCAATATGAAAGCTAACAAATGTTAATTATAAATTAGTAGATGGACAGTCCCACAAAAACTTCAGAACAAAGTAGTGCAGGATGTCGTCTAGCGACTATCATAGTTGATGATATTATTAAAGACATCTTATGGTATCAAGTGATTGTGTATGTGAACCAGTCTGTAGATATGCCATGTGTTACCTCAGAGCCAGGTCCAAGCAAACTTAAGAATGAGAAAGAAAGTCAGTCATTTGAATTTACTTTTGAGGTTCAGTGCCTTTAAAATGCTAATTATGTACAGCAAATATGAACCAGAATTAAGAAAACGCAAACCTGTGCCCACTCCTACTGTACGTCTCACACCTGTACTATTATGGAGAATAAGATCAACCCCTTTCAACATTTAAGAGAGCAGATAAAACTAACATACACAAAACATGTTCCCACTTCACAAAACCCTGGCTACTTCCATATAAAGCCCCACCGCTTTCTCTGAAGTCACACCCTCTTACTGTTAATAAATGGGGACTTTTAGAAGGTAGGTTATCAAGCAACACTACCTACGGTATGCATAGGATAAGCAGAGCACAAAGGGAGGCTGCACTGCATCAAAGCACAGCACAACCTGGAACAATGTATTTGACCAATGACTTATGAGAAATAAAAATAAAATGTTGAGATTATTCTTCCTCTGACATCTTTTTCTATTATAGGAAGGCTGAAGTACAGAAATATTATTGTATCCTCCACTTACTCACATCCTCCTTGCAAACCAATACAAAAATCAAATAATAAAAATCTATTTATTGTATTGAGCTCAATCACCATAATAATTATGGTCAGCATCCAAAGAATGCAGCATGCCAACTGTATTCAGGCATCTGTGCCAACACCACTGACCAAACCCTCTGCCAAGACCTACACTATCTAAAAATGTCCAACTTGTGCAAACTTTAAGTGTCGGCACGATAGAAGATGCGGGAAAGGAAAAGTGGAGATGTTGCTCATAGCAACCATATTCTAGCCCTCGCTTTCCTATTAAATACTACAAAACGTCAGCTAGAATCTGATTGGTTGCTATGGGCAACATCTCCACTTTTCCCTTCCCACAGCTTAGCATATCTGGCCCTGGATCTGTATGCAGTCTGTTATCATGCCTATATTATACATTGCTATAAGTCCCGCTCACTTGCAAGCATATCCTGTCACCCTGTCTCAAGTGTCTTTTGCCAGAAGCCTGGATGGAGTGGAATGTGTACGGATAGAATCATGCACACGGGTGTGCAGATCGCAAAATCAGACTATAAACGATCTTGTGGCATGGAAAACAATGTCTGGAAACAGTGCTAAGACAGGGAATAAAACATGTCTGATATCAGGTCTGAACATCAAAATAAACATTTTCTTACAGGAGAGACATACAATCCATGGACTTTTCCAATAATAAAAGAGAACATGAAAAATCCAGATAGCAAATCAAAGGATTTGTATGGTTACCTTTCAAGCACCATTTGTGAGATACATTAACTCTGAAGTGCTCAACTGCACTCATGAGAAAATTCATATTTCATGCTTGAAATGGAGTATTACACATCTATTAAATACGCTTCCGTTCAGCGCACGGCCAGAAAACGTACATGTAGAAAGAAACAAATCTATTGCAGGTATTTCCTAATCAGCAAGGAGGGCTTGGAAATGAGTAAGCAGACATGCCATGCGATGGTAGAGCCACAGGGTTTTCTGAGACAAAACCCTCACCAAAACGTTATCATTTAAATTACAAAAAGAGCTATGCAGTAAGACTGGCACTCTGCGGATTTGTAGCCTTTACAGTAGGGTGCGAGTCCCCGCTTAGAACGGCCCTATTTCGATAGGGCTGTTTCCTCCCATCCAGTTTCAAACTGGCTGGGATTTCGATCGCATATGCCTTGATGAGACATAGCACAGAGTAAAAAAAGTTCCCCAATCCTTTCCCTAATTCTAACCCTCCCCTCTCATTACCCTAAATCTAACCCTCCTTTCCTGGCAACCTGATCCTAACCCACCATCTCCCGCAGCCTGACCCTAATTCTCCCTTCCCTACAGCCTGACCCTAACCCTCCATCTCCCGCAGCCTGACCCTAACCCACCCTACCCCGCACCCTGGAGAGGTTACTCACCTTTCCCTCAGTACGGCAATAGCGGCGGCGGAGGTATATCGGCATTGCACCATTACTAGTGATCCCACATTTAATGAGAAAAGTAGTGGGGCCTTGTGTTTGTTTCCTCTGGGTGGCCGGTTTCTTCCCGCATGCCAGGTAGGTCAACTGTTAACTAAATTAACCCTATTATGTGTGTGTTTGTGTGTGTTAGGGACCTTAGTATGTAGCCTAATAAGGGCAGGGCTGACATGAATGTCGAATGTTCTCAGTAAAGTGCTGCAGACAATTTGTGGCGCTATATAAATAAGCGTTATTAATAATAATAATAAAGGGACTGGATTCACAACCCCATAAGTGTTGCACAAACACCCTTAATTTCCCGATACTAGCTACTACGCATGCATAGTAACCATTTTACCCAATCTACGTATCGTTACTTACAGGGTTGTGAATCCGGTCCAATAATACTACAAGGAAAAGACAAGGGTCTGTTAGAGAATAAGGCTCTAGAATGTTTTGGATAGCAAGCAGTAACATTTGGGAAACACCAGAGGTGGAATAGATGAAGCCATCTTTTTTTTTTTTTTTCTTTTTTTATTATTTGTTTTCTTTTTTTTAGTTTAGTGACTTAACTTGTCCCTAGAAGATATTTACAGGCCTCTTGCATATGTTTGTGCAGCACTGAAGGAAAGCATAAGATCAGTTGTGGTCAGGTTTATAAAATTCTGATTCCCTCACTGTTTGACAGTAACAATAGGAGAGTTATAACAGCTGTAGAGCCTGGGCAGATTTGACATGTAATGACTGGTTCTTTAGGTTGTAGCCGTACTGCTCTATGGAACATGGAATAAAGTGAAAACGCAGGCCACGGATCACTAATAGCCAGCTCAGCATGTCAGAGAGGCAGAAAATCTGTCAACTCCCACCAGGCCCCTAAAATACATATGGTCATCATCAGTAATTTTTACACTGTCTGAGCAGGTCTGTCACCATGCAGAAATCAGTCTGCCACTTTATCAGTGCGCCTGGCTGTCAAGAAGTCAGTAACTATGTCAATGCGTCACTGTCAGTGTGTTTCCAACTGCATCTCAACCAGCCTGTTACTTTCAGCCTACGGTCTGTCTCTATTGTATCTTATTCAGTCTGTCAATGGTGTTCCCTAAAGGGGGCAGCGGAGCAGAGAAATAGGGTGAGGAGGACAAAAGGATAGAAGATGCTGTGTGTAAGGGTTAGTCCTCAGGGATAAGTGATTTACTGTAAGAGAAAAGATCCTGACTGCGAGTGAAGTATTATTTAAACTGGATGAAATGACCTGCAACTTGTCTGCTGTTTACATAAAATAGCTCAAGTGTGACGTCTCAGACATTTGGCAGACTGTCGAAAGCACACAAACAAGAGGTTTTATTTCCCCCTTAGCAAAAATTATTCAGAGACTATAAATAATATTGCGTAACGCAACCAGTATAGCTGTAAATGATTCAGAAACAACTCAGCCACTACCAACAATAACCGTGAAACAAAATGCTAATGATTAGGCTTTAATTAGTTATAAGTCCTCACAAATGGTGGCAGAAAAACATATTTTTATCTTTAAATTATTTTTATATTTGGGAACATTAAAACAGTGCAATGATATAAAAATTCCAGAGGAATATTTATATTTCTAATCATTTATTTACTCACACAAATCGTAAAACAAAGCCCAAAAACAGAACAGAGAGTAATTCGGGAAAAAGAAACACTGGGAGTTCCATTATTCAACACAGGTACTTCTCTCTCACCTCCTATATTATATCAATTCCATTCATCTTCTCAGGCTTTCATCTGGCAAGTATTACCAGAGATTTGTTTTTCAACTGTCACACCACAGGTGTAAAAAATTATCTTTTTACTGTTAAGTAAGAATGTAACTCTTCTTATGTAAGGGAAACCTTTGTGTCTTTAAGAGCCTAGATCACGTATCTTTACTACATGCCAGTAAGCCAGGGCATAAATCAATAAAGAAGACCTTCAGGCTTTGTACTAAAGCAGCAGTCACAAAGTATAGTAGTTAAAAAGATCACAGCAAAGCTTCTTCTAAATGAGGAAGGCAGTGAGGACACCTTGTATGGGACCATATAAAAATCAATCAGTGTTCAGGGAGCATGATTCACATACTGCCCTCACTCCAAATGGAAGGGTATTTTCTCTCTAGGAACTTCATAAAAGTGTATCATACTATTTTCATAGGGTTTTCCTTCAATTTAGAGCAACTAGACACAAAGGACCAGATCCAGCCTTACACAAAACGGGCAGAAAACACTGCACTCCCAATACGGATCTGAATCCTCCATATCCAGACTTCCATAATGTAAGTGTTAGCAACGGCAGGAAGGGTACACAGTGTACACAAGGTGAGAGAGGGGAGATGTATGGTAATTGTACAGTAAGGGCTTACATGCTATTCAGGCTATGCACCGTCCCGTAGGAAAAATATTAAGGTACGATCCTACAATCTTAATTCCCTTGCATGCAAAAAGGAGACCTCCCCTTGCCCATATGCCAGTTAGGATGCATTAGGGATCAGGCTTCGGATATCTGGTCTAAAAGACGCCTATTTATAAAGACCTGTAGCTACATAAAAAAATGTTAAAGCCAATAAAAACGTCTGTAAAGAAAGTGAGCATCTTATTTACATCTGTGTGATTAATTGAATCAACCCTTAACTTGAATTCACCTTCACTTGCACATACTGTAATTTATAATATGCACAGCAAGACCGGTGAAATCCTTGTGCCATTTGTTTTGCCAGTAAGGCTTGTTTTACATGGAGTTAACAAGTTTCTTTAGTAAGGATAATATAGAGCTAGAACAAAATACATTCTGTACAAGTGGCAGGTGCAAGTGACAAAAAAAAACCCTTTCCTGTCTATAATACACTATATCATTAGGCAAGTTGATCATTCACACAATCAGGACAATCAACTAAACTCTGCGAGAAATCCTACACAGAATTCAAAGCTTAGGGATTACATGTTTCCAAATTACTGTCACAGCAGGGTTGCTTTATAAAAATAGGTGCCAGCTCAAAACATACCTCCCACTATGAACCTAAAAACCCAATTACAAAAATAAAGCACAGCATGCGTGAAAATATTCCACTTTCTGAAGACTCGGAGGACTTTGCAGGGGTCCTTATATTTTGTAAACTGCACAGTACTTAAGTATGGCTCTTTCTATCTTTTATGCATCTAGAAATAAACATAATACGGGCACACTGGCAGTCACTACGCATCATAGCTTAATGCAGCTGCTGGATAACAAGCCAGGGAAACTAAATCATTGGTTTGGTTATCTTGACAATCCTTTTAAATAGGTACAAGTCTAGTATTAGTGAATCAGGAAGCAGAGCCTTTAACATCTGCTTAATGTTTATAGAAGTGCTGATGTGGGGTATCTAATAAAAAGCAAAAATTATTTACACATTTACTTTGGTATACAGAGTTGCTTAAAACATTTATATTGCACATTATCATTACTATCATATTTGCATTTAGAATATTTGCACAGAAGTCATTTCTATTTGGAATTAATACACAAAACCATGAGTAAGAAGCTTTTAAACAACCTGAAATAAATATTACAAGAGTATAATAGTGTCGCTGCTGTTTTCTTGAATTTATTTATATATTTATAATAATTTCAGAAGACACTTTTCAATGGTATATGCTAAAGATGGACACATTGGTGATTTATTCACAGGTCTTAAAATTGAATATAATCCAAAAGAGGGTTCTCAATAAATGAACCGGGCCCATCAGACACTTTAGGGATGTCAGCAAACACTGAGATTGTGTCTTTAAAGATTAAAAGCAAAAAAATAAATAAAAAATAGAAAACAGTGGTGTATCTTCCAGTGCTAAACAGCATGTCCGAGTGTCAAATATGGCAGCCAATAGATTATCTAACGTAAATAATGCAATTATGACTTACATATTAATTTGTGCTCCATATGCCAGCCATTGTCCATCCAAACATATCAATCCGTACCTGCCTGTTCTTCTACAGAGGTGTCTCCTAGTGTGGCAGTTTGTGAATTCACATAGTATGGCTATAAAAGGTGGCAAGTACAACACTGTATTCATGCATGGCTGTTGCCCACACCAGAGTCACTGCTCCATTCACAAAACAGCATTTACTAATTGTCAGTCCAGAGCAACATAACATTGTCACATTCTTTCTTATAAATTATTTTTCATTGTTTCAAGTTGAAGCAAAGCACGATAAAGCACATTACATCGAGCTTACAGGTCAACAATACTTGTAACATGTACATTTAAAGACAATTATTAAGAACAGTGTGGATTAATTCCATGGTTACCCATTATAAGCACATAATATTAATTAGTCAACTAGCAATAGCAACCAATGCAATGAATAAAGGTATAATATGAATAAGATTATTTCGCATAGTGCACTGTACGGATGATATTCCATTCCCTTAATTCCAGGATTCATCACTCACACAGCTAGAGAGTAGGTCAATCCCACTCTCCCCTTCTATATAAAAATGTCAATTTGTATCACGTGGTCTGGAAAATCTGGAGTGTATACCTAGTATTTAACACCTATGAAGTCTTTCCCTTGTTCCTAGTGGGAGCACATTTATAAAGGGCTTCCAGGTATTAAAGAAATATTCTACCTTGGCTTCTCGTGTTAATGAAGATTGCAGCCAATCCATCCTAAAAATATGGAATATCTTTTCTTCAAAGAGGATTGGCAGAAGGATTTCTGAGTGGATTCAAACCCGTAGTTTTTTGTGGCAGTGCTAACAGCTAACAGTATTATTTTGTTACCAGTATCGCCCATTCTGGGCTGAAGGAGACTGCGGTTCTCAAGTTATCCAAGGCAAATTTCCCAACGCTCAGCCAAAAGCGACTTACCATGGGGCAAGTCCACAGGTAGCGAAATAAATCACCCCCACCACGGACAAAGATGTGAGGTCAAGCTCCTTACACCAGTCTATTATATGAAACATTTCCTAAGCACTCTAAATAAAATGTAGAATTAGCTATAGGAGTAAGATCATTTATTTTCTCTGTTGAGACAGTTTCCTATTATCCATAGTAAAGTGTAGTTCAATCAATATAGAATGAACTTTGTTAGCAAAGAATATATTTTAAATCGTAGCATCTTATTTTTCTTCAAAGAAAATAAAACGCAAACATACACTGGAATCAACCAGAACACGTAGAGAAAAGTGGACATACACAGAAAACAAGTAAAAGGGAGACAACTAAAAAGTGTAGACTAATGACTGAGTGAGCAAAAGAAAGACAGAGCTAGAAAAATAGGGCCGTATTAACAGAACCTTTTTCACGTGGAGTTGCGTGCATATTTTTAGGTACGTTTAACTGCGCATGCATAGTAACTTTATATAAATTACAAAGAATATACGCATTGAAGTGCTGTAAGCACGGACACGTGAATCGCACTTGGGGGCATATGTATGGAGGGGCGGGGTCGAAATACGTACCTGAAAAGTTACGTGAAAGAGGGTGGGGGGGCATTTAAATGAGTCTTTGAGGGCGCGGTTACATAGAATCGCACATATGGAATACATATACGCACGTAGGTACATATGTAAAGTTAGAGGTGCTTTATGGAGGTGTAAGTCTACGAGGGCATGGCCGTGAGAGGGGAGTGTCATGGGTGTTAGCTTGCTACGTGCGTGCGTATAATTGCATACTTTTGATCAAACGCATCTCTGAATACGGCCCATAAAGCTTAAGAGGGTGAGTAAGAGAGAGAGAACAAAATGTAAAAAAACATAAAACCGCCACACACTCCAACAGTAGGAATCAACCACAATGCTGCCTAGAAAAACCTAAGTAGGTGGCAAAATAAATAATAAAAAAAAAAAGCTTAAAAGGGGCTTGGTACGTGCGTGCGTATAATTGCATACTTTTGAACAAACGCATCTCTGAATACGGCCCATAAAAGCTTAAGAGGGTGAGTAAGAGAGAGAGAACAAAATGCAAAAAAACATAAAACTGCAACACACTCCAACAGTATGAATCAACCACAATGCTGCCTAGAAAAACCTAAGTAGGTGGCAAAATAAATAATAAAAAAAAAGCTTAAAAGGACTTTTACATAAGATTACGTATCAAACATGAGAAAATAAAATATGCCCCTATGATGGGTATCCAGCAGAGGACCTGTGTACATAACACATATACTTACACTCTTCATGACTACATTTTACACTCCATAAACTGTATATGGCATGTCCTATTATCCAAAGTCTAGATGTAACTATGGACCAGACTGAAGTTACCGATCCCAAAGCAAAACAATTTAGAGGGATCCGCAAATGTCTGCACAATGTACATCCCTGCACTGGCTTCCAACAATATTACGTTTTTGGACTCCGGTATGCAGAAATTTGCAGAAGTGATGAAGTCTGGACTGGCTCACAGAGAGGCAACGGCTGCACTGTACAATTATGTACAGAACGCCAACTCGCAAACTGTCAGACACATCAGTGCTATTTGGTCTGGATGAGGTCGGCTTGAGTTTTAATCAGTTGACATGAAAAATTTCTGCAATAAAATGGAATCCCACTGAAAAAGCAAAGGTCTGGAACCAACCCTAGATGCACACAACAGGAGAAAACAGCAGCAAAACTCACAGCCAAAAAAGCCTTTAATGATCACCAGTATCAAGAAATTTCTGCAATAAAATGGAATCCCACTGAAAAAGCACAGGTCTGGAACCAACCCTAGATGCACACAACAGGAGAAAACAGCAGCAAAACTCACAGCCAAAAAGCCTTTAATGATTACCAGTATCAAGAAGAAAGAATGGCTGCACTTCAAGTGGGAAACAAACAAGTTAAAATTATACGTCTTTTTTTTTTTTATATAAATTAATAACAGAAAAATATTTTAAGGATTATAAAAAAAAACCAACATTATAATGACATTTATTACAGTTCAATAACTATCACCAATAGTAGACTGCAATGGCAATAAACAGTTAAAATATAGGAAAGCATAAAATAAAATGGATACAAGGAAGGATCCCACCTAGCTGTTGAGAATAGCTATCCCAACAGTCTGGCAGCCATTTTATTACCCATTATAATAACTATACTTATGGTTGAACATGTCTATTTAGTACTGTCACAATGGTGTTACATGCACCTGGTCAATGAAATATTGCAGATACTTATTGTTGACATGTACATTTATATTGATGTATGATTAGTAACTGTTAATAGAACATAGGTAGGTCACCATGCATAATTCAAAGCCTAACATTAAATACCTTAAACTAATTTCATTTTAGGAGGAAGGAATTATATATGAGGTATGAAACTTTGCTTAATAAAACCAAACAATCAAACAAGGTGAAAAGAAAAAATAAGCCATCTTCCATATAGAACAGAAAAGAAAACAGTACAGTGCCCCCATGGCTACAAAGGGTCAGAGAGCGCTCCACCAACATAACCTTTTAAGATATATCATGTCAATTTTACGTGATGTCCGACCCGGCTGCCCTTAAACTCACACTAATCACAAAAATGTGTCTCTCCTTACAGCACAGGGACCTCTAGTACAGTTTCATCCGGTCAGAGGTCAGCAGAGATGGGAAATTCAGGGTTAGCAAACTGCATTACTCTTGGAATGCAATAATTCATTTCAGTTTCTGAAACACAATACAAAGTGCAACCTAATTCATGGCAAACGCCTGCTAAGGGGAGATTTAGTCCAAACTTATTGCATTAGAGTGCAAGCTGAGAGGGTAAAAGTAGTCAGCATTTCACAACTTAGAACACAGTGGCTATGTATTTCTCTAGGTTATACTGGGTTAGTTAACCCTAAAGTGGAAGTAAAAATAAAAACAGGTTATTATATGGTGCCATCTTATTAAATAGCGCTTCACAATTTTTAATACCATTACAAGATAAGATGGCCATGCTGGAAAGACTTCACTCTAAAGGACATTGGGTTTGATACATAATGGAATATGCTTTATATTATACAATAGACTAGTCCAGTAAAAGTCCATTACAAAACAACACAGACATGGACTATGCTCAGACACTGTATTAGAGATAGCAGTCTCAGTGTTACCACTATAAAAGTTTCCAAAGCATAATGCTTTTACACAATGTGCTGCATGCTTGCACCTATATATTACCTACATAACACATTCTCTAAACTACATTAAGAAAGAAAGATTTTCCCCTAGGGAAAGGTCCCGATATCAGCGCCACACACAGCAGAGGCTGTGAGCGATAATCTCTAATTGAGATCATGCAGCTAGTCTATTGGCTAACTGCAGTCTCACTCTGATTGGTTGGGACCCCTGTCAATCTTGAAAAAAGTCCTATACAGCCAGCCTATTGGTTGACTAAACAAAACATTTCTGAATGAAATTTTAAAGACTGTGGGCCGTATTCACAGATTTAAAACTATGCAATTATATACACACACCCACCAACGACACTCCCCTCTCAAGTCCATGTAATCATAGACTTACGCCTCCATAGAGCACCTCTAACTTTACGTGTACTTACATGTGTATATGTATGCTGTACGTGCTATTCTATGTAACCGCGCCCTCAAAGGCTCATTTAAATGTTTCCCCCCACCCTTTCACACAACTTTTCAGGTACGTATTTCAACCCCGCCCCTCCGTACATGTCCCCAAGTGCGATTCACATGTCCGTGCCTAAAGCACTTACGTGCGTATATTCTACGTAACTTACGTAAATAAAGTTACTACGCGTGCGCAGTTAAAACGTACCTAAAAATACACACGCAATTCTACGTGCAATCGGATCTTTGAATATGGCCCTGTGAGAAGTGAGACTGAGAGGCTGTACAGCGCTGTGTCCTCTCTGTGCAGAACCTCTCACACTGACAGCTGTCACTGTGAGAGGTTCTGCAGCTAGCTCACTGTAGTGTGTGGCACCTCCTCCTCCTCCTCCACTCCGTCAGACAGACGAGGAAACTGCAGCCAGGTGGTGGAGGTACAAGGTCCGATAATCGGACTTGCCTACACACTACAAGATATCGTCCCCTTGGGATGTTAATCAATCGGGAATTCCCTTCAATCAGATTATCGTCCCAGAGCCTGTCCATGATGATAATCTGAGGTTTTACAAATCCATCTGTACCACTCACTAGAGCTATTTTTGGCTTGATCCACGATAATTGTAGGATCGAGCCCATAATCGCTCTAGTGCGTGGCCAGCTTTAGGGCCCGATTCAATTTGTCTATTATGGTAGACAAAATTTGTGGAATTTTATGCGCATCTCTATGGGGTGCACATAAAAATCCACAAATAAAAATTTTCAGTATTAGCAAATAACACGGTTGCAAAGCTAATTGAATCGGCCCTCAGTGTCTTATAAAGGGTAAGTTTGCAGTTTCCTCTTACCAACCAAGGACCAGATTTACTAAGCTGCGGGTTTGGGAAAGCGGAGATGTTGCCCACAGCAACCAATCAGATTCTAGCTCTCACTTCCCTGTTACATACTAGAGAATGTCATCTAAAATCTGATTGGTTGCTATGGGCAACATCTCCACTTTTCCAAACCCGCAGCTTAGTAAATCTGGCCCCAGTCTGTTTGTTACTACCCAGTCTTCTTACCAATTCCTACAATGTTTTGTGCAAACCGTGGCAGAAAAACACTTTTAAAAAAGTAGTCTACAGTCTTTTATGTAGCTTTATTACTCATAACCAGCACATTTATGAATGAAGCATCTATACACATAGGACCCGATTCACACTTAAGAGTGAGTTAGCGCAGATCCGCACCTAACTCACTCTTCTATCCCCCGACCCGCCTCCTGTTTTTAGGTACCTTATGGCACTTACGAGTGCCATACGGCTACCTTATGTGTGTCCGTGCACCTCTCCGCCTCACACCCGCCCTCCCCAGCTAATCTAAATGCCCCCCACTCCCACTTCTGACTAACGCCCCGAGGTGGCATTACGCCGTCTCTTTTTACGGGACACGCAGCGTGCGGACTGTAAAGACCAAACCAAAGCTATCTACGTCCCTATCGGCTACATAGATAGCGTAAATGACCTACTACGCATGAGCAGTATTTAATTTCGTTCAGATGCGCACTTAAGAAGCAGCAGCTTCTTAAGTGTGAATCAGGTCCATAACAGCAATACCTGTGACTCACTTCTCAAGTATAGTCTTTTTTTATCTTATTATAGGTCTATATCACACATTTTCTAGCATCACAACAGAATCTCCAAGATATTAGAAAATTAGATTTTTTTGTCGGTCAGGTGAGAACGTAATTCTAAACACCAGAAGTGGTAATCACTTGTAAGGCAAAGTACACACACTACAGCATTTTCACCCAATTATCACACACTATACGACTGTTTGGTACAATATTATGCCGGTGTGTACACCCCCACCATAATGTTACATTGTTCCAAAGCACATCACTTTGTTTTAGGTCTTAACCTTTATAATGCTGTAAAAATGTATCACTTACACTTGCGTAAACCAAATGTAACATCTGCGCATGTAAAGTGGGTGGAGGGTAGCATGTAAATGTGGGCAGGGTTACTATAGGACTATAGCAGAGTAAATGCTGTCAAATCCACCCATGGGAGAGGAGTGACAGGGGAGTTCTGTGCATACAGAACACCCACGGAAGTATGGATCAAGCCCAAAATGAATAAAGGGAATTAAATCAATCTGCTCATACATATAAAACATTAATATTGTGAGTGAAGAGGTCATACCCTGCTGTGTATTTGGCGGTTCCATGTAATACCCATCTAGTAGCGATATGCAATTGCATCTCACATTAATTCTATACGCACAGAAATACTTATTCATATAGCAAATAGAGCAGGCTTGGCCAACCTGTGAGTATTCTCATTGAAGCTCATGTGCTGGTGCTAGCAGTGTGCACACATTACCCAGGTTCTGGAATGATTTTTGCATCTTATCTTCTGTACACGGCTTAGGATCATTCTTTTCTAATAAATATTAGCAGCAATTTTATCAGTCATAGCAGACTTCTTCTTAGGTAGCTTTAGTAAACACTATTTGGGTACAATTTCTCTTTTTCAGTTTTAGTAATCAAATGACACTCTTCTAAGGATTGTAACAGAAAGCAGTAGCTGGGCACAGTTGTAGAAATCGGAGTTATAAACTTTATGGAACAATTTCCTCAATTTAGGCATCCAAGAATTTCCAAATGAGATGATCACCATCAGCCTGTGTACAAATGTATTTATCCAACCACTGAAACTGGCACCACACTATATGATAAATGGGATGAAGAGCCATGCAGTGTATGTCAAGGACCAATTTGTCACAAAAAAGTCCCTAAAATGCACTTACTTGATAATCGAATAGTTTAGGCTTCTTTAACAATTTGACCACCGCTGACAGTGAGCATATCATCTGGAAATTCTAAGATGTCAAAAAATTGAGGAAGTTGTTCCATAAAGTTTATTGCTCCCATTTCTACAACTATGTCCAGCTACTGCTTTCTGTTATTATCCTTATAAGAAAATGCCATGTAATTACTGAGGTCCAGATTTACTAAGCTGCGGGTTTGGAAAAGTGGAGATGTTACCTATAGCAACCAATCAGATTCTCGCTGACATTTTCTAGCATGTAATAGGAAAGTGAGAATTATCGGCAGTGTGCAGCCATTATCTTATTGCCGGGGACATTGTATAATTTGTCCGTATTTAGAAACAGTCTTTTTTGCTGTTGGGGAAATTGTTAGGCCTATGTATATCTATATATTTCATACTTAACATATGCTGCTCAAGTTTTTTTTATTGACTAAATTGCAATTATGTTAATATATGTATTATGCCATACATCTTTATTATGATGAGAGGTTTTATCATTTTATAATAATATATCAAACTTATATATACCGGCAAGTGCTATATAAGTACTATATAAGTGCTGTATAAGTTCTGTTTATATATGTATAACGCTCCTAATTTATCTTTACCTACATTAATTTCAGATTTCAACACCTATAACAACCTATGAATTCTTTTGTCATCAATTCGGTGTGTGCTGTAAGAAAGAAAGCAATCATTATTTAAATTGTGAACTTTAAGCTTTTGGGATCAGCATAAAAGCTACTGCATTGCGCTTTTATGTGAACACTGAAATAAATAGTGACATTTAATATTTCAGTTACAGTAGAGAACAATTTTGCCCCAGTAAACACTTTCGTAAAATAAAATTTGCACTCCTGCGTACAATAGGGCACGTCATATATTAACCATAAGGTCTGCTTATTATATATGCACAGAAATAGCTGACATGGATACGGTTATCGTACAACAACATAAATACATTTCAACTTCATGCACACTGTTAATAATGCAAACATGCATTTACACCAACGGTTGTGTCAACTCACTTTGCCTCCCTTTTACTGGGGCGTTGCACCAATTCCACCTGTGATCACCACCGCGAAGACACAAGTTGAATTATCTTCAAATGATTAAAAAAAAAATATATATAAAAACTACAAAAAATAAAACATCAATTTTCAGGTTTCCCACTGCTTGCTGCTTGCACTGTACACATGAAAATGTGCAAGGCTGTCACTAGACAGAAGAAGGCAATAGTAAAGGACTTTCTTGACACTGGTTATATTTTACGGTTAGCGTTCATAAAAACAATTTCGAATCACCCCAACCCCCAATAAAATCAGGAAGCAGCCCATGTATACAGTGAGCTGCACAGATCTGCTAAGAGGCTAATTTGAGAGGACCCGGCCGGAAGGAAGGAAGACAGAGCAGAAGAGACACAGGATGTGTGTGTTCCAAGCCTCTCTTTCGTTCTCTTCGTCATGTGATATGTTCAGGTGGATTTTTTTTTGTGGGAAATTGAGTTGTATATCTTGTTCACTTTCATTACCGCCCGTGTCTTCACTCTGGCTGGAAGACCACAACTCCCAGTATCCATTTCGCCACATAGCGTCTATTGGTTGGTTACTATTTCTTGCTGACGTTAGGTTTTTTTATTTATCAGTTGGAGATTTTACTTACAAGCTTCAATGTTGACCATTACGGTAAAATGATGTACATGGATTTCTAACCTCGTCTTTGCATAGCAAATAATTATTTTAGCGAGGTCTGACCACTGTTCTGTTCTGAGGCTGACTTATCCGAGGTCGTACTTTGTCCAGTGTATGAGTGTATGAATAATGACAGATTTGTTCTACATAGTTGCAATAATTAGAATTTTTGGAAGATTATGTGATGCATTAAAAATTATGGAAACTTACTCAGCTTCTCTCCCTCTCCAAAATGCATCATTCATTGTTACATTGGGGGTATTAAACCGGTAACATTTTATATGACATTAATGGGTAACGTGGCTAGCAGAGCTGTTGACCTCACCTCGTTGTGTTTATATCTTATTTATTTGTCAAAGCTTTTTAAACACTTGTTTAAGATGCCTGCTGTTATGGTGTTATATATAGATTTTTCTGTGAACTCCTGTTGCAAGGTATAGAAAGAAGGAAGTAATCTGATCATAATATAAAACCTTTTAGATATTTAAATCAGTGGGTACCGGTTATGAACTCTAAATTTATTTATTAGTGCTTTGGCTCATAGTTTCTTCTCGTATGAAGGCTATTGAGCATATATTACATAGTGGCTTTTGCTAATGAGCTGGATAAATGTTACCTAGAATAGGATCTAGTATATTATAATTTTTAGCTGAATATTGACAACATACTTTGGAGATTAACACTTTTCATCATATTGGTACAGCATAATAACTAGGGACCGAATTCAGATTTAAGAAGATTTTCCGTGCGTTTGTAATAGATCCGTACGTTAATATAAAATAAGTACGTTTGGCAAAAGTAATGAATTTCGGAACACTTCCGTGTTGTGAAAGCAACCTTATCGTTAGCGTGCGTACATGTGACGGAAGTTAAACGTTCGCAAATACAACCACACATCTGCATTACCACGCCCATTTTTTGCTATTTACATTCTGAATGACTCCTACTTATTAATAATCCGTCCGATCTTTTATGTTCGTACGCATTACTTACAGAAATTACTTACGCATCATTCCAATTACGCTTCGTATCTCCATGGTCTGCACATGTGCCCTGAATAGAAATCACCCCGCTTACGCATTTTGCGTGTGTAAATTACCAGACGTTCTTAATTCTGAATACGGTCCTAGATACCTAGTACATTTTTGTATTTGAAAATTAATTACTTTTCTCCTTGAATATTAATTGGCTCTAAGATTACCACACCATGTGATGTTATGTGTATTATTATAGAGCTGTTATTTACCCCTAAAAGATATATACTCTCCTAATTTAATTTTTAATTTCTTTTGGTCTTGGCAGCTCCTATTTTCATATATGGTTGATTAATTAACACAAGGTGCGTTAGTGGCCTGAATTGACTTGGCATGCTTCCTCCAGATGTTAGCAAGTTTTGTAGGAATTATTCCTAGGAAATGGGCTATGGGCAGGGGGAAGTATGCTAATTGAACAGTGTAGGAGGGGGCTCCCACACTTGTGCAGATCAGCGGTCGTACGGACCGCTGATCCACACGATTTACTTTGGCAGGCTTATGGCAGCGTAAGTATGGAAGGCGTGCGGGGGTCTGGATCCGGTCCTTTGTTTATAATCACTAAATATAATTCCTTTGTTTTTTATTATTTAGCTGGCATTATAGCCATATCCCTCTCCTGATTTTCCCACTCTCATTATTTACTTGACTATTTACTTAAGGCTGTACATAATGAAATCAATTTTTTATGGAATTACCGTCTTTCCCCGAAAATAAGACAGGGGTCTTATATTTTTTTTTCAGGGTAGGGCTTATTTTTGTTTTTTTTGTTTATTTATACCCTCTTGTATTTAAGTTAGCAGTAAAGCACACGGTAGGGTTTTTTATTGGTATAGGGGAGATTAAGCTTAGTGTTGGGTCCGTGGTTGAGTTGGACAGCTTAAGCTTGGGTTTAGCGCCAGCTAGACACATAAAATGGCGCCTATTGAGCAGAAAATAGACGCTCACCTTTACTGTGAACTCTGTAGTTCACTTGCTCAGAGCCTGGTGCACTGAGCACCACTAGTCCGCCCAAAGTATTTGTCAGCAGTAGACCACAGCTGTGGAGGCAGGGCTCACTCATCGACGGATCTGAGATGGAGGCTCGTAGTAACAGTAACCAGGCGCGCTGATGCTCACAGGCCGGGAAGCCTCAGTGCTCCGCGCAGTCAGGACACACTGTTTAGAAGGAAATTAGTCCTTTTGGGATGATTGTCCAATGATAGTATATGTGACTCCATTCATAGCTTTAAGCTTTCTGAGTGGGAAGAGACCATTGTTTTGACTGTATGCAGACTTCTTACAAACTCTTATTTCCATGTGATTGGATCATAAATAGTCCAGTTTGGCAATCTGCTCATGTACATGCATCCGTGCTGTCCAATCGGAACACAGTCCAGACTACTGACAAATTACGCTTCCAATGGGTGGCCGGTTGTGCTTGCAAGTGGCGGCGCTTAGTGTTACAATGTCCACTGAAGGCGTGCTTTTGTTTAGCATTCCAAACCAGATTTACAATCCGGCAAAAAAAACTATGTAAAAATAGAATATAAATAAAAAGATCCATGAACATTCTTGCATTACCTTTATTTTACTTATAAACATAATGAAGTTCCCAAAGAGCTATTAGGAAACACCCTTGCTGGTTGTTATTTGACAATAAAAATGTTGACAGGTCAAATTTTAGACAAGACAGAATGTCGGCAGCTGAGTGTTAAGTTAGTATTACATATATATTACATATACATTGTTAGATTTCTGAAGGGTTTTTTTACAAAACGGCTGCTTTACAAACAAACATGTTACAAACAAATACTAACATAATATTTAACCGTCGACATTTTAACCTCTTTTAAAATTGATCACCTAAATCTAACAACAATACAGCCCCACAGTAGAAAAGCTACCTTTAATTGCATACATACTTTGCATCGGCTGGACATCAGTGTATAGGCTCACATTACCGCTTCTAACTTCCAATCCTGAAAGTGTCAAATGATTTTTAAACCTGCTTAAAAATAAGCTAATCCAAAGGCCTGGTCCGCTGTCTCCTTCCTCCCCTCCATCCCCATCACTGTTACAGCAGGATGATACCGCCCACCCACCACCCCCTCCTAGTCATATTGATGCACCTTCTGCTAGTGCAGCAGCTAAAGAGATGTCTCTTATTATAATGCCCCTTATTGACCAACGTCTGGAGGCATTTCAGAATAATATATCATCTCTGGTATAATGCATTGATTCTAACGAACAAAGAATTGTATCTCTAGAACAGAGAGTTAGCGACGTAGAAGATGCGTCAATTTCCTCGCAAAACATTATCCTGGCCCAAAAAACGACAATCACTGCTTTATTAGATAAAGTGGATGATTTGGAAAACCGTCACAGACGGAATAATCTTAGATTCATAGGCATTCCGGAATCTGTCAAAGGATCTGAGCTTATGGATCTACTACAAATTGACCTTGCCAAAACATTACAAATCCAGTGTGACTTGGGGAAATTGATTGTGGAGAGAGCACACAGACTAGGCCCAGAGCGTGACACTAACAAAGAGAGACCGCGGGCTGTAATAGCTAAGTTTCTCAACTTCAAAGATAGAGAGCTTATCCTACAGTCATATCGTAGACTTGGTGGTCTTACCTTGCGATCCTTCAGGGTCTTGATTTTTCAAGACTTCTCAGCAGCAGTATCCCAAAAAAGGAAAGAATTTACCCCACTCTGTAAATGTTTATTTGAGAACCACGTGAAATTTACATTAGCTTTCCCAGCTAAACTTCGTATAACCCATGAGGGACAGACACATACATTTGAAGATGCCAAACTAGCACGGGAATTCATCCAACATATGTCCCTACCAGATGACCAACTTTATAGGTCACCCTTACACCCTCGTTCATAGAACCCATGGTATTACTTCAGAGATTATCTGGAGACCGGTTACTTAGATATAAGAAGTTTTGGTTTCATTGTAGTTTAGCAAATGTTATAAAGTTATACTGGTTTTTCGTTACCACCATCACATATGTAGTGGGAGGAAAAATGGTTTATCAGGAGGAAAAATTGAAAAAAGAGTTAAATTGGAGCAGAAATTTAATTGACTATAAATTATACATATACAGGGAAAGCAACAAAACAATACACAAACAAATGTTCTGGTACATCAGGTGTTCCATGCAAAACACTCTGCTGTATGGGAGAGGTTGTAACACTCAAGGATGGAAAATGGGAGCACTCAGAAATGGGCAAATTCAATCACAAATCTCACTCTTAAACCCTGATGCCTAATACACTCAACATTATATCATGGAATGTGTGTGGGCTTAATAGCCCCATTAAGCGCCAACGCATTCTCGCACATCTGAAAACACTTAAGCCAAGTGTAGTTTTCCTACAAGAGACGCACTGGCGCTCCTCAGACTCCTCAACACTCAAAAGTTCATGGATTGCTGAGTGTGTTTCAGCCCCCTATACTTCCAATAAGTGGGGAGTAGCAATACTGCTACACAAGGACTTACAATATACAATTACACAAAAAATTCTGGACCCTGGGGGGAGGTACATAATATTAAATCTTTTAATAGGTAGAGAACACTTCACGCAGGTAAACATATATACACCAAACGCGCCCAATGCGGTGTTCTTTAAGACCTTAACAACACTTTTACTACAACAGGACACACCAAACCTCATTTTGGGGGGTGATTTTAACACAGTAGCTTGCTCAAGACTAGACCAATCGGGAACCACAAGCCCTGCCCCCTCAGTGAGCGAAAACCCAATTACTAATCTATTTATAAAACACTCCCTCATAGACCCATGGAGAATACTTAACGTAAAGGAACGGGCATATACCCATCATTCCAGAGCACATGATACTTTCTCCAGGATAGATTATCTTCTACTTGACAGACACCTATTGACCAGGGTGACAGACACATATTAAAGATATATTAATCTCAGACCATGCCCCGATCACAATGTTCATTCAATAATCCGTACCAAAACCATCATACATCCCATGGAGGTTTCCCTCATACCTATATCATTCTGAGGATTTCCGTGAATTCCTAACGGCGAAGTGGATGGAATTCATGGATGATAACTTAGAACATTGGGACGAACCCACCCTTTTCTGGAACACAGCTAAGGCGGTGATGAAAGGCCACATCATATCATACACGGCAAAGAAAAATAGGGAATTTAACAGCATATATGAGCAACTTTCAAATTCAATGCGGGCAGTGCTAATGTCTCACTTGCAATCTCCTTCAGACCTCACCCTGACCAGCTATACTAATTGCAAGGAGACATTGGAGAGCTTTTGATATTTATACCAGGTCATTTTAGAATTGCTATATACATAGTAATCCAATTGCTCACATGGAATAGCGCTTCTCTCCTCCTTAAAAAGCAACTGAAACTTGACTATCGTAAAAACCAATTTTATAGGTGGGGCAATAAGACAGGAAAACTATTAGCCAATCTAGTCAGACCAGCGAGAAACAAAAATTATATCCAATCTCTCCATAATTCTTCTTCATCATCACCCATTACTAAATCTGCTGCAATCATACACAAATTCCAAAAATACTATACTAAATTATACACAGCTACACCTGATGATAGACAATCACATTATCAATTGTTATCCGAAGCCAGCCTCCCAAAATTAACAACAGGAATTCCTTAATGCCCCAATAACTGAAAAAGAAGTGAAAGAAACTATAAGAACATTAAACAATAATAAAGCACAAGGTCCGGACGGACTTAGTGCAGAGTATTATAAAATCCTTCAACCTAACATTACTCCTTTACTCACATCTCTTTTTCAAAAAATACATCAAGACAGAACACCATGCCCACGTTTCAATGAGGCACATATCATCCTACTGGCAAAGCCCGGGAAAGACCCACAAAAAGTGACATTGTATAGGCCCATCACTCTACTTAACCAAGATTACAAAATCATTGCTAAGCTGATGGCCACGAGATTGCAAGCACTACTCCCAACATTACTCACACAACACCAGATGGGCTTCACAAACGGAAGACATTCAATAAAGGGTATCAGGTCTGCTATAGCTGCCACAGTAGCGACCTATAAACGTAGAATGGAGGCCTCACCAGAAATCTTACTTAGTTTAGAGGCCGAAAAGGCCTTTGATAAGGTCTCTTGGGTGCACCTATACAAGGTGTTTGAAGCACCCGCGTTTGGCAACACATTTACACAATTTGTACAATACTTGTACCACACACCAGTATCCCGCTTATCAATTAATGGAGAACTCAGCTCCCCTATTAATATGACGAGAGGAACAAGGCAAGGATGCCCGTTATCCCCCTTGTTCTTTAACCTGCCGCTAGATCCTCTGCTACGAATACTCCAAAAAGACAATCGTTTTTAGGGTATAAAAATGGGCACACACGTAACAAAGATCACTGCTTTTGCAGATGATCTACTTTTGTACATATCAAATCCGCGGGAATCATTACCCGTGATATTGGACATGATAGAAAAATGTGGCCATGTGTCTGCGTTCACCATCAATCAGGAAAAATCTATTGCAATGTTAATCGGAGATCAGGTTTCCCCTCCCTGGAGCTCTAGTTACCAAATACAATGGGAAAAAAAAGCCATAAAATATTTGGGGGTACAGATCCCTAAAGACAGCACTAATTTATATTCCCTTAACCTAAATCCAATAACGACCAAGATAGAAGCGGAACTCAAAGGATGGAAGGGTCCACCACTTTCTTACTTAGGTAGAGCGGCCCTTATAAAGATGGCCAGTTTCCCAAAACTGCTATACCCACTCCAGGTCTTACCAGTTTCATTAAAGGGAAAGGATGAAAAGCGATTAAACACAATCTTCCGTAAATTTATATGGAAAGGCAAACCTCCCAGGATTAGCCTTTTTAAATTACAGAAGGGATTAGATTCTGGTGGTATAAACTTCCCGAATATCCGCCAATATAGCCACGCAAGTAACATCAGAATTTTTAAAGATTGGATCAACAACACAAATATATACACAAATTCAGCAATAGATCAATCATTCATACCTGAAACTGATCTGGTAAACTTCTTGCATATATCACAAGCAGACATGACCAGATAAGTACTAGATAATCCACTGTTGATGGCGGCGTGGTCCACCTGGAAAGCAGTTCGCAAAAGAAATAAATTGAACTTTAAAACTTCTTTGTTCCTGACCTTATTGCGAAACCCGGGTTTCCAGGGAGGGCAGGCGGCCTTTCCCTTTAATCGCTGGAAAACCAAAGGTGTTAATTGCATAAGAACATTAGTGGACACAAAACACCAAGTGCCTCTCCAGGTGTCAAAGGCACTGAAAAATCATAATTTACCTATCACACAAATCTTTTTTGTACACCAAGCATTACACTACACCAAACATATTGCAGACTCCCTAACCCCAATAGATTGGCATAATGATCTAGATACGGGCCTACTCAAAATTACAAGCTTTTTGAACGATGCACGTTAAGCCAGCAACCACAAGATTCTAACCCATGGTCAGAGATATTCCCAGATTTAACCCTGGAAAATTGGAGTAGGGCGTTGGTGTACTCATGCCACCAAGCATTACACTACACCAAACATATTGCAGATTCCCTAACCCCAATAGATTGGCATAATGATCTAGATACGGGCCTACTCAAACCCACGGGTGGAAAGGGGGCTATATCACAAAATTACAAGCTTCTCGAACGATGTACGTTAAGCCAGCAACCACAAGAGTCTCACCCATGGTCAGAGATATTCCCAGATTTAACCCTGGAAAACTGGAGTAGGGCGTTGGTGTACTCATGCAAGGTCCTAACAGCTAATACATATAAAGAATTGTTCCTAAACATATTCAACAGGGGATATCTGTCTCCACACCGCAGATACATAATGGGTCTGTCAGAATCTAGTAGATGCCCTAAGTGTGGCTCTCGTGAGGCATCTCTTTACCATTGCCTATGGGAATGCCCACCCATAAAACACTTCTGGACACAAGTCCAATTATACACTTACAACCACCTCCTAGAATATGCCCCATTATCGCCTCTATGGGCGATCTTAGGAATACCAGACCCAGCGCTAAAATTCACGAAAGAAAGTAGGAAGTTACTACTTATAGTGTCAGCTGTGGCAAAGAAATGTGTCCCGCAACAGTGGATTCCCTCCAACATTACTAATGTTTCACCAAAAGTTATTCCAGATATTCCGAATGGACTGGTTGGAGGCTTCCACCAGAAAAAGAAAGGACACTGAAAAGCTCTTTGGGATATGGGAAAGTTTTATTAATTTATTGCCAGATGCGACAAAAATATGCATATTCAAATGCTTCCGCGATACATATTGGTATGAGCTTCGGACCTATGATAATGACCCACCAATTATTTTAAGAGATGGATCTCTATTGCGGAGTAGTCAAATCAGTGCTTGATTTCAAGAGTAAGAGTGAGCATCCGAGAGACTTATTATATGTCTCTATACCTAAGTGTGCCATAAATGTAAAATTGTTTTGCCCTACTGTTTATGTATATATCACAGATACCTGGGTGTATCGAAAAAACTAATCTTGTACTTACCAATGTTGCTAGGATTTCACTGTATGCATTTATACTCCAATAAATTAAAAAAATAAAAAAATAAGCTAATCCAAACAATTTACAAGTGTGTACACTCCTGCGGCTGCTTTATTCAATTTTTCCGATTCTGACTGCAACACCATCTTTATGTGTGAATATTGGAAGTGTGTGTATGGTGATGCAGATGAAGTCTGCTATTAAATGGGACAAGTGGGTATCATAGATTGTCTGCTGTTGGATTGTGTAAACAGTCTGGTTGGGCGTTGGATTGGAGGAGGGTTGGGAAAGTGTGTGCACGGTTTTAGAGTTGTGGTCAGTGTAGATAATAAGAAGTCATTTGTCCAAAGACAGGAATCAAGAATGAAGAATTCATGGTCCATATAAAAGATAGATAGTAAGACACCAGCAGAGCAGGGTTTAATTGCATAATAAAATCTACAAATACAGTCATAAATCCATGCACTCAAATGTAAAAAAAAAACATCTAGGGCCTCATTCACTAAGCTCGATTTGGCCCAAATCACGTGATTTTGAGCTTCAAAATCGCCAAAGTCGATTCACTAAGCTCAAAATCACGTGATTTTAGTAATTTTTAGGTGGTATAAATTTACCTAATATCCGCCAATATAGCCACGCAAGTAACATCAGAATTATTAAAGATTGGATCAACAACACAAATATATAGACAAACTCAGCAATAGATCAATCATTCATACCTGAAACTGATCTGGTAAACTTCTTACATATATCACAAGCAGACATGACTAGAGAGGTACTAGATAACCCGCTGTTGATGGCGGCGTGGTCCACCTGGAAAGCAGTTCGCAAAAAAAATAAGCTGAACTTTAAAGCTTCCCTGTTCCTGACCTTGTTGCGAAACCCAGGTTTCCAGGGAGGGCAGACGGCCTTTCCCTTTAATCGCTGCAAAACCAAAGGTGTTAATTGCATAAGAACATTAGTGGACACAAAACACCAAGTGCCTCTCCAGGTGTCAGAGGTGCTGAAAAATCATAATTTACCTACTACACAAATCTTTTTTGTACACCAAGCATTACATTACAAAAAACATATTACAGATTCCCTAACCCCAATAGATTGGCATAATGATCTAGATTTGGGCCTTCTCAAAGCCACGGGTGGAAAGGGGGCTATATCACAAAATTACAAGCTTCTCGAACGTTGTACGTTAAGCCAGCAAACACAGGATTCTCACCCATGGTCAGAGATATTCCCAGATTTAACCCTGGAAAATTGGAGTAGGGCATTGGTGTATTCATGCAAGGTCTTAACAGCTAACACATATAAAGAATTGTTTCTAAACATATTCAACAGGGGATACCTGTCTCCACACCGCAGACACATAATGGGCCTGTCCGAATCTAGTAGTTGCCCTAAGTGTGGCTCTCTTGAGGCATCTCTTTACCATTGCTTATGGGAATGCCCACCCATAAAACACTTCTGGACACAAGTCCAATTATACACTTACAACCACCTCCTAGAATATGCCCCATTATCGCCTCTATGGGCGATCTTAGGAATACCAGACCCAGCGCTAAAATTCACGAAAGAAAGTAGGAAGTTACTACTTATAGTGTCAGCTGTGGCAAAGAAATGTGTCCTGCAACAGTGGATTCAGGTCTCCCCTCCAACATTACTAATGTTTCACCAAAAGTTATTCCAGGTATTCCGAATGGACTGGTTGGAAGCTTCCACCAGAAAAAGAAAGGACACTTAAAAGCTCTTTGGGATATGGGAAAGTTTTATTAATTTATTGCCAGATGCGACAAAAATATGCATATTCAAATGCTTCCGTGATACATATTGGTATGAGCTTCGGACCTATGATAATGACCCACCAATTATTTTAAGAGATGGATCTCTATTGCGGAGTAGTCAAATCAGTGCTTGATTTCAAGAGTAAGAGTGAGCATCCGAGAGACTTATTATATGTCTCTATACCTAAGTGTGCCATAAATGTAAAATTGTTTTGCCCTACTGTTTATGTATATATCACAGATACCTGGGTGTATCGAAAAAACTAATCTTGTACTTACCAATGTTGCTAGGATTTCACTGTATGCATTTATACTCCAATAAATTAAAAAAATAAAAAAATAAGCTAATCCAAACAATTTACAAGTGTGTACACTCCTGCGGCTGCTTTATTCAATTTTTCCGATTCTGACTGCAACACCATCTTTATGTGTGAATATTGGAAGTGTGTGTATGGTGATGCAGATGAAGTCTGCTATTAAATGGGACAAGTGGGTATCATAGATTGTCTGCTGTTGGATTGTGTAAACAGTCTGGTTGGGCGTTGGATTGGAGGAGGGTTGGGAAAGTGTGTGCACAGTTTTAGAGTTGCGGTCAGTGTAGATAATAAGAAGTCATTTGCCAAAGACAGGAATCAAGAATGCAGAAATTCATGGTCCATATAAAAGATAGATAGTAAGACACCAGCAACGCAGGGTTTATTTGCATAATAAAATCTACAAATACAGTCATAAATCCATGCACTCAAATGTAAAAAAAAAAGAACATCTAGAGTCAGATTTACTAAGCTGCGGGTTTTTTTTTGAAAAGTGGAGATGTTGCCCATAGCAACCAATCAGATTTTAGATGACATTCCCTAGTATGTAAAAAGAAAGTGAGAGCTTGATTGGTTGCTATAGGCAAGATCTCCACTTTTCCAAACCCGCAGCTTAGTAAATCTGGCCTACACTTTATAGGACCACACCAGACTTAAGTGTAAAAAAAACCATTCTACAGTAGTGGGGCAGAACATATGCAGGGGTTCCGTACATTCGGCAGCTACTAAGCTCAATGTGTGAGTGGAAAATGCACTCCCCCAGTCACTTACAGAATTCTGGCCACTAACCTGTCCAGAACGCTACCTTATCATGTACGCACATAAGGTCAAACGTGGAAAACTTAATCATACGTGTGCCAAACCCAGCCCTTCTGTAGGATTTGCATAGAAAGGTCAGCCCACCGTGTCTATAAAGTACGCAATGAGGTCTGGCCCATCCCACGTACGAAACTGCAGGCTGTACAGAAACAATATTCGTATGTTCTGTGTTCCAATATGTAGCCCATTGTTCTGGGCATATGTATTAATAACTGGCAGGTGATTTACACATGCAAGCTTGCACAAATCACATGTCGTTCTAGATTCGGTCCTACATGTCTAGCATTGCACTATACAGTTTTCACTTTAAATGTGAAAATTACAAAAGCAATGTGCGGTTAGTATAGGAGATCATGAGAAAGGGTAATCACAGGCCAATAGTGTTATTGAAAGATAAATACATATAAGAAAAAAGGACCGTATTCACACTTAAGTAAGTGCTGCTTTTTCCTTGCATATTTTTAGGATCGGATAAACTGCGCATGCATAGTAACTTTTTTTTACACAAGCTATGTAGGACTGCTGCACAGAAATCCATTAGGCACGGACTTTAAATCCGTGCTTATTGAGCTACCAACATTGGGGCATGGCAGTACTCCTTAAGTAGGAAGTTATGTGAAAGTGGGGGGAGGGGACATTTAAATGGCCTAAGTAACTTAAGTACAAATATAGGCACGGAGAGTTAAGGTTGCCCTATGGTGTCTGTTCCGTCCGAGCCCATTTGCGTGCAGGGCGGGGGGAAGCATGTGAAGTGTACAGTGTGGGAGGGGGCCCCCACACTGTAGTGGGTCAGCGGTCGTATGGACCGCTGATCCGCCCGTCGCATTTAAGGCA